>JANJGN010001752.1:0-110789 GCA_026770705.1 Isurus oxyrinchus
CTGTCCAACTCTGATAAACTCTGTTTGCCGCTGTTTAAATCTGATTACATCTGTTTGCCTCTGTTGAAAACTGTATAATTCTGTGTGCATCTCGTTAAATCTATATGCCTCTGTTTGCCTCTGTATAACTCTGTTTGCCTCTGTTTAACTCTGTTTGCCTCTATTTAGCTCTGTTTAACTCTGTTTGCCTCTGTTCAACTCTGTTTGCCTCTGTTTAACTCTGTTAGCATCTGTTGAACTCTATTTAAATCTGTTTGCCTCTGATTGACTCTGTTTGCCTCTGTATAACTCTGCTTAACTCTGTTCACCTCTGTTTAACTCTGTTTGCATCTATTTAGCTCTGTTTAACTCTATTTGCCTCTGTTTAATTCTGTTATCCTCTGTTGAGCTCTATTTAATTCTCTTAGCCTCTATTTAACTCCGTTTGCCTCTGTTCAACTCTGTTTGCCTCTGCTTGCCTCTATTTAAGTCTGCTTAATGCCGTTTGCATCTGTTTAACTCTGCCAACCCTGTTTGCCTCTGTTTAAAACTGTTTGCCTCTCTTTGCCTCTGTTCAACTCTGTTTGCCTCTATTTAAGTCGGTTTAACGCCGTTTGCCTCTGTTTAACTCTGCCTAACCCTGTTTGCCTCTGTTTAACTCTGTTTGCCTCTGTTTGTCTCTGTTTGCCTCTGTTTAACTCTGTTTGCTTCTGTTTAACTCTGTGTAAATCTTTTCACCTCTGTTTAACTCTGTTTCCCTCTGTGTGCCACGGTTTAACTCTGTTTAACTCTGTTTGCCTCTGTTTAACTCTGTTAGCCTCTGTTGAACTCTGTTTGCCTCTGTTTAATTCTGTTTAATTGTGTCTGCCTCTGTTTGCATCTGTTTAACTCTCTTTCACTCTGTTTGCCTCTGTTTAACTCTGTTTGCCTCTGTTTAACTCTGTTTGCCTCTGTTTGGCTCTGTTTGACTTTGTTTGCCTTTGTGTAACTCTGTTTAACTCTGTTTGCCTCTGTTTGACAATGTCTGCCTCTGTTTGCCTCTGCTAGACTCTGTTTACCTCTGTTTGCCTCTGTTTAACTCTCTTTGCCTCTGTTTAACTCTGTTTACCTGTGTTAAACTCTGTTTGCCTCTGTTTAAATCTGTTTAACTCTGTTTGCCTCTGTTTGCCTCTGTTCAACTCTGTTGAACTCTGTTTAGCTCTGTTTGCCTCTGTCTAAGTCTGTTTGCCTCTTTTTGCCTCTGTTTAACTCTGGTTTCCTCCATCTAAGTCTCATTAACTCTGATGGCCTTTGTAAAGCTCAGTTTCCCTTTGTTTGCCTCTGTTTAACTCTGTTTGAATCTTTTTAACTCTGTTTTCCTCTGTTTAATTCTGTTTGCCTCTGTTTGCCAATGTTAAACTCTGTTTGCCTCAGCTTGCCTCTGTTTAACTCTGTTTATCTCTGTTTGCCTCTGTTTACCTCTGTTTGCCTCTGTTTGCCTCTGTTTAACTCTGTTTATCTCTGTTTGCCTCTGTTTGCCTCTGTTTATCTCTGTTTGCCTCTGTTTACCTCTGTTTGCCTCTGCTTTGCTCTGTTTAACTCTGTTTGCCACTGTTCAACTCGGTTTGCCTCTGTTTAACTCTGTTTGTCTCTGTTTACCTCTGTTTCTCTCTGTTTGCCTCTGTTTGCCTCTGTTTAATTCTGTTTAATTGTGTTTGCCTTGTTTGCATCTGTTTAACTCTCCTTCACTCTCTTTGCCTCTGTTTAACTCTGTTTGCCTCTGTTTAATTGTGTTTGCCTCTGTTTGCATCTGTTTAACTGTCTTTCACTCTGTTTGCCTCTGTATGGCTCTGTTTGACTTTGTTTGCCTTTGTGTTACTCTGTTTAACTCTGTTTGCCTCAGCTTGCCTCTGTTTGCCTCTGTTTGCCTCTGTTTGCCTCTGTTTGCCTCTGTTTATCTCTGTTTGCCTCTGTTTACCTCTGTTTGCCTCTGCTTTGCTCTGTTTAACTCTGTTTGCCACTGTTCAACTCGGTTTGCCTCTGTTTAACTCTGTTTGTCTCTGTTTACCTCTGTTTCTCTCTGTTTGCTTCTGTTTGCCTCTGTTTAATTCTGTTTAATTGTGTTTGCCTTGTTTGCATCTGTTTAACTCTCCTTCACTCTGTTTGCCTCTGTTTAACTCTGTTTGCCTCTGTTTGCATCTGTTTAACTGTCTTTCACTCTGTTTGCCTCTGTTTGGCTCTGTTTGACTTTGTTTGCCTTTGTGTTACTCTGTTTAACTCTGTTTGCCTCTGTTTGACAATGTCTGCCTCTGTTTGCCTCTGCTAGACTCTGTTTACCTCTGTTTGCCTCTGTTTAACTCTCTTTGCATCTGTTTAACTCTGTTTGCCTCTGTTTAAATCTGTTTTAATCTGTTTGCCTCTGCTGAACTCTGTTTGCCTCTGTTTAATTCTGTTTAACTCTCTTTGCATCTGTTTCACTCTGGTTGCCTCCGTCTAACTCTCATTAACTCTGCTGGCCTCTGTATAACTCAGTTTTCCTTTGTTTGCCTCAGTTTAACTCTGTTTGCATCTGTTTAACTCTGTTCGCCTCTGTTTAACTCTGTTTGGCTCTGTTTAGCTCTGTTTAACTGTTTGCCTCTGTTCAACTCTGTTTGCCTCTGTTTAACTCAGTTATCCTCTGTTGAACTCTATTTAATTGTGGTAGCCTCTGTTTAACTCTGTTTGCCTCTGTTCAACTCTGTTTGCCTCTGCTTGCCTCTATTATAGTCTGTTTAATGCCGTTTGCCTCTGTTTAACTCTGCCTAACCCTGTTTCACTCTGTTTGCCTCTGTTTCCCTCTGTTTCACTCTGTTTGCCTCGGTTTAACTCTGTTCGCCTCTGTTAAACTCTGTTTGGCTCTGTTTGCCTCTGTTAAACTCTGTTTGCCTCTATTTTGCTCTTTTTCACTCTGTTCGCCTTTGGTTAACACTGTTTGCCTCTATTCAGCTCTTTTTAACTCTGTTTGCCTCTGTTCAACTCTGTTTGCCTCTGTTTAACTCTGTTAGCATCTGTTGAACTCTATTTAAATCTGTTTGCCTCTGATTGACTCTGTTTGCCTCTGTATAACTCTGCTTAACTCTGTTCGCCTCTGTTTAACTCTGTTTGCATCTATTTAGCTCTGTTTCACTCTATTTGCCTCTGTTTAATTCAGTTATCCTCTGTTGAGCTCTATTTAATTCTCTTAGCCTCTATTTAACTCCGTTTGCCTCTGTTCAACTCTGTTTGCCTCTGCTTGCCTCTATTTAAGTCTGCTTAATGCCGTTTGCATCTGTTTAACTCTGCCAACCCTGTTTGCCTCTGTTTAAAACTGTTTGCCTCTCTTTGCCTCTGTTCAACTCTGTTTGCCTCTATTTAAGTCGGTTTAACGCCGTTTGCCTCTGTTTAACTCTGCCTAACCCTGTTTGCCTGTTTAACTCTGTTTGCCTCTGTTTGCCTCTGTTTAACTCTGTTTGCCTCTGTTTGTCTCTGTTTGCCTCTGTTTAACTCTGTTTGCTTCTGTTTAACTCTGTGTAAATCTTTTCACCTCTGTTTAACTCTGTTTCCCTCTGTGTGCCATGGTTTAACTCTGTTTAACTCTGTTTGCCTCTGTTTAACTCTGTTAGCCTCTGTTGAACTCTGTTTGCCTCTGTTTAATTCTGTTTAATTGTGTTTGCCTCTGTTTGCATCTGTTTAACTCTCTTTCACTCTGTTTGCCTCTGTTTAACTCTGTTTGCCTCTGTTTAACTCTGTTTGCCTCTGTTTGGCTCTGTTTGACTTTGTTTGCCTTTGTGTAACTGTTTAACTCTGTTTGCCTCTGTTTGACAATGTCTGCCTCTGTTTGCCTCTGCTAGACTCACTTATTCTCTGTTGAGCTCTATTTAATTCGGTTAGCCTCTATTTAACTCTGTTTGCCTCTGTTCAACTCTGTTTGCCTCTGCTTGCCTCTATTTAAGTCTGTTTAAGGCCGTTTGCCTCTGTTTAACTCTGCCTAACCCTGTTTGCCTGTTTAACTCTGTTTGCCTCTCTTTGCCTCTGTTTAACTCTGTTGGCCACTGTTTGTCTCTGTTTGCCTCTGTTTAACTCTGTGTGCTTCTGTTTAACTCTGTGTAAATCTTTTCACCTTTGTTTAACTCTGTTTCCCGCTGTGTGCCTCGGTTTAACTCTGTTTAACTCTGTTTGCCTCTGTTTAACTCTGTTAGCCTCTGTTGAACTCTGTTTGCCTCTGTTTAATTCTGTTTAATTGTGTTTGCCTCTGTTTGCATCTGTTTAACTCTCTTTCACTCTGTTTGCCTCTGTTTAACTCCGTTTGCCTCTGTTTAACTCTGTTTGCCTCTGTTTGGCTCTGTTTGACTTTGTTTGCCTTTGTGTTACTCTGTTTAACTCTGTTTGCCTCAGCTTGCCTCTGTTTGCCTCTGTTTGCCTCTGTTTGCCTCTGTTTGCCTCTGTTTATCTCTGTTTGCCTCTGTTTACCTCTGTTTGCCTCTGCTTTGCTCTGTTTAACTCTGTTTGCCACTGTTCAACTCGGTTTGCCTCTGTTTAACTCTGTTTGTCTCTGTTTACCTCTGTTTCTCTCTGTTTGCTTCTGTTTGCCTCTGTTTAATTCTGTTTAATTGTGTTTGCCTTGTTTGCATCTGTTTAACTCTCCTTCACTCTGTTTGCCTCTGTTTAACTCTGTTTGCCTCTGTTTGCATCTGTTTAACTGTCTTTCACTCTGTTTGCCTCTGTTTGGCTCTGTTTGACTTTGTTTGCCTTTGTGTTACTCTGTTTAACTCTGTTTGCCTCTGTTTGACAATGTCTGCCTCTGTTTGCCTCTGCTAGACTCTGTTTACCTCTGTTTGCCTCTGTTTAACTCTCTTTGCATCTGTTTAACTCTGTTTGCCTCTGTTTAAATCTGTTTTAATCTGTTTGCCTCTGCTGAACTCTGTTTGCCTCTGTTTAATTCTGTTTAACTCTCTTTGCATCTGTTTCACTCTGGTTGCCTCCGTCTAACTCTCATTAACTCTGCTGGCCTCTGTATAACTCAGTTTTCCTTTGTTTGCCTCAGTTTAACTCTGTTTGCATCTGTTTAACTCTGTTCGCCTCTGTTTAACTCTGTTTGGCTCTGTTTAGCTCTGTTTAACTGTTTGCCTCTGTTCAACTCTGTTTGCCTCTGTTTAACTCAGTTATCCTCTGTTGAACTCTATTTAATTGTGGTAGCCTCTGTTTAACTCTGTTTGCCTCTGTTCAACTCTGTTTGCCTCTGCTTGCCTCTATTATAGTCTGTTTAATGCCGTTTGCCTCTGTTTAACTCTGCCTAACCCTGTTTCACTCTGTTTGCCTCTGTTTCCCTCTGTTTCACTCTGTTTGCCTCGGTTTAACTCTGTTCGCCTCTGTTAAACTCTGTTTGGCTCTGTTTGCCTCTGTTAAACTCTGTTTGCCTCTATTTTGCTCTTTTTCACTCTGTTCGCCTTTGGTTAACACTGTTTGCCTCTATTCAGCTCTTTTTAACTCTGTTTGCCTCTGTTCAACTCTGTTTGCCTCTGTTTAACTCTGTTAGCATCTGTTGAACTCTATTTAAATCTGTTTGCCTCTGATTGACTCTGTTTGCCTCTGTATAACTCTGCTTAACTCTGTTCGCCTCTGTTTAACTCTGTTTGCATCTATTTAGCTCTGTTTAACTCTATTTGCCTCTGTTTAATTCAGTTATCCTCTGTTGAGCTCTATTTAATTCTCTTAGCCTCTATTTAACTCCGTTTGCCTCTGTTCAACTCTGTTTGCCTCTGCTTGCCTCTATTTAAGTCTGCTTAATGCCGTTTGCATCTGTTTAACTCTGCCAACCCTGTTTGCCTCTGTTTAAAAACTGTTTGCCTCTCTTTGCCTCTGTTCAACTCTGTTTGCCTCTATTTAAGTCGGTTTAACGCCGTTTGCCTCTGTTTAACTCTGCCTAACCCTGTTTGCCTGTTTAACTCTGTTTGCCTCTGTTTGCCTCTGTTTAACTCTGTTTGCCTCTGTTTGTCTCTGTTTGCCTCTGTTTAACTCTGTTTGCTTCTGTTTAACTCTGTGTAAATCTTTTCACCTCTGTTTAACTCTGTTTCCCTCTGTGTGCCATGGTTTAACTCTGTTTAACTCTGTTTGCCTCTGTTTAACTCTGTTAGCCTCTGTTGAACTCTGTTTGCCTCTGTTTAATTCTGTTTAATTGTGTTTGCCTCTGTTTGCATCTGTTTAACTCTCTTTCACTCTGTTTGCCTCTGTTTAACTCTGTTTGCCTCTGTTTAACTCTGTTTGCCTCTGTTTGGCTCTGTTTGACTTTGTTTGCCTTTGTGTAACTGTTTAACTCTGTTTGCCTCTGTTTGACAATGTCTGCCTCTGTTTGCCTCTGCTAGACTCACTTATTCTCTGTTGAGCTCTATTTAATTCGGTTAGCCTCTATTTAACTCTGTTTGCCTCTGTTCAACTCTGTTTGCCTCTGCTTGCCTCTATTTAAGTCTGTTTAAGGCCGTTTGCCTCTGTTTAACTCTGCCTAACCCTGTTTGCCTGTTTAACTCTGTTTGCCTCTCTTTGCCTCTGTTTAACTCTGTTGGCCACTGTTTGTCTCTGTTTGCCTCTGTTTAACTCTGTGTGCTTCTGTTTAACTCTGTGTAAATCTTTTCACCTTTGTTTAACTCTGTTTCCCGCTGTGTGCCTCGGTTTAACTCTGTTTAACTCTGTTTGCCTCTGTTTAACTCTGTTAGCCTCTGTTGAACTCTGTTTGCCTCTGTTTAATTCTGTTTAATTGTGTTTGCCTCTGTTTGCATCTGTTTAACTCTCTTTCACTCTGTTTGCCTCTGTTTAACTCCGTTTGCCTCTGTTTAACTCTGTTTGCCTCTGTTTGGCTCTGTTTGACTTTGTTTGCCTTTGTGTTACTCTGTTTAACTCTGTTTGCCTCAGCTTGCCTCTGTTTGCCTCTGTTTGCCTCTGTTTGCCTCTGTTTGCCTCTGTTTATCTCTGTTTGCCTCTGTTTACCTCTGTTTGCCTCTGCTTTGCTCTGTTTAACTCTGTTTGCCACTGTTCAACTCGGTTTGCCTCTGTTTAACTCTGTTTGTCTCTGTTTACCTCTGTTTCTCTCTGTTTGCTTCTGTTTGCCTCTGTTTAATTCTGTTTAATTGTGTTTGCCTTGTTTGCATCTGTTTAACTCTCCTTCACTCTGTTTGCCTCTGTTTAACTCTGTTTGCCTCTGTTTGCATCTGTTTAACTGTCTTTCACTCTGTTTGCCTCTGTTTGGCTCTGTTTGACTTTGTTTGCCTTTGTGTTACTCTGTTTAACTCTGTTTGCCTCTGTTTAACTCTGTTAGCCTCTGTTGAACTCTGTTTGCCTCTGTTTAATTCTGTTTAATTGTGTTTGCCTCTGTTTGCATCTGTTTAACTCTCTTTCACTCTGTTTGCCTCTGTTTAACTCTGTTTGCCTCTGTTTAACTCTGTTTGCCTCTGTTTGGCTCTGTTTGACTTTGTTTGCCTTTGTGTAACTGTTTAACTCTGTTTGCCTCTGTTTGACAATGTCTGCCTCTGTTTGCCTCTGCTAGACTCACTTATTCTCTGTTGAGCTCTATTTAATTCGGTTAGCCTCTATTTAACTCTGTTTGCCTCTGTTCAACTCTGTTTGCCTCTGCTTGCCTCTATTTAAGTCTGTTTAAGGCCGTTTGCCTCTGTTTAACTCTGCCTAACCCTGTTTGCCTGTTTAACTCTGTTTGCCTCTCTTTGCCTCTGTTTAACTCTGTTGGCCACTGTTTGTCTCTGTTTGCCTCTGTTTAACTCTGTGTGCTTCTGTTTAACTCTGTGTAAATCTTTTCACCTTTGTTTAACTCTGTTTCCCGCTGTGTGCCTCGGTTTAACTCTGTTTAACTCTGTTTGCCTCTGTTTAACTCTGTTAGCCTCTGTTGAACTCTGTTTGCCTCTGTTTAATTCTGTTTAATTGTGTTTGCCTCTGTTTGCATCTGTTTAACTCTCTTTCACTCTGTTTGCCTCTGTTTAACTCCGTTTGCCTCTGTTTAACTCTGTTTGCCTCTGTTTGGCTCTGTTTGACTTTGTTTGCCTTTGTGTAACTCTGTTTAACTCTGTTTGCCTCTGTTTGACAATGTCTCCCTCTGTTTGCCTCTGCTAGACTCACTTATTCTCTGTTGAGCTCTATTTAATTCTGTTAGCCTCTATTTAACTCTGTTTGCCTCTGTTCAACTCTGTTTGCCTCTGCTTGCCTCTATTTAAGTCTGTTTAAGGCCGTTTGCCTCTTTTTAACTCTGCCTAACCCTGTTTGCCTGTTTAACTCTGTTTGCCTCTCTTTGCCTCTGTTTAACTCTGTTGGCCTCTGTTTGTCTCTGTTTGCCTCTGTTTAACTCTGTGTGCTTCTGTTTAACTCTGTTTAAATCTTTTCACCTTTGTTTAACTCTGTTTCCCTCTGTGTGCCTCGGTTTAACTCTGTTTAACTCTGTTTGCCTCTGTTTAACTCTGTTAGCCTCTGTTGAACTCTGTTTGCCTCTGTTTAATTCTGTTTAATTGTGTTTGCCTCTGTTTGCATCTGTTTAACTCTCTTTCACTCTGTTTGCCTCTGTTTAACTCCGTTTGCCTCTGTTTAACTCTGTTTGCCTCTGTTTGGCTCTGTTTGACTTTGTTTGCCTTTGTGTAACTCTGTTTAACTCTGTTTGCCTCTGTTTGACAATGTCTGCCTCTGTTTGCCTCTGCTAGACTCTGTTTACCTCTGTTTGCCTCTGTTTAACTCTCTTTGCCTCTGTTTAACTCTGTTTACCTGTGTTAAACTCTGTTTGCCTCTGTTTAAATCTGTTTAACTCTGTTTGCCTCTGTTTGCCTCTGTTCAACTCTGTTGAACTCTGTTTAGCTCTGTTTGCCTCTGTCTAAGTCTGTTTGCCTCTTTTTGCCTCTGTTTAACTCTGGTTTCCTCCATCTAAGTCTCATTAACTCTGATGGCCTTTGTATAACTCAGTTTTCCTTTATTTGCCTCTGTTTAACTCTGTTTGAATCTTTTAAACTCTGTTTTCCTCTGTTTAATTCTGTTTGCCTCTGTTTGCCAATGTTAAACTCTGTTTGCCTCTGCTTTGCTCTGTTTAGCTCTGTTTGCCACTGTTCAACTGTTTGCATCTGTTTAACTCTGTTTGCCTCAGCTTGCCTCTGTTTAACTCTGTTTGCCTCTGTTTGCCTCTGTTTAACTCTGTTTATCTCTGTTTGCCTCTGTTTACCTCTGTTTGCCTCTGCTTTGCTCTGTTTAACTCTGTTTGCCACTGTTCAACTCGGTTTGCCTCTGTTTAACTCTGTTTGTCTCTGTTTACCTCTGTTTCTCTCTGTTTGCCTCTGTTTGCCTCTGTTTAATTCTGTTTAATTGTGTTTGCCTTGTTTGCATCTGTTTAACTCTCCTTCACTCTGTTTGCCTCTGTTTAACTCTGTTTGCCTCTGTTTAATTGTGTTTGCCTCTGTTTGCATCTGTTTAACTGTCTTTCACTCTGTTTGCCTCTGTTTGGCTCTGTTTGACTTTGTTTGCCTTTGTGTTACTCTGTTTAACTCTGTTTGCCTCAGCTTGCCTCTGTTTAACTCTGTTTGCCTCTGTTTGCCTCTGTTTGCCTCTGTTTATCTCTGTTTGCCTCTGTTTACCTCTGTTTGCCTCTGCTTTGCTCTGTTTAACTCTGTTTGCCACTGTTCAACTCGGTTTGCCTCTGTTTAACTCTGTTTGTCTCTGTTTGACAATGTCTGCCTCTGTTTGCCTCTGCTAGACTCTCTTATTCTCTGTTGAGCTCTATTTAATTCGGTTAGCCTCTATTTAACTCTGTTTGCCTCTGTTCAACTCTGTTTGCCTCTGCTTGCCTCTATTTAAGTCTGTTTAAGTCCGTTTGCCTCTGTTTAACTCTGCCTAACCCTGTTTGCCTGTTTAACTCTGTTTGCCTCTCTTTGCCTCTGTTTAACTCTGTTGGCTTCTGTTTGTCTCTGTTTGCCTCTGTTTAACTCTGTGCGCTTCTGTTTAACTCTGTGTAAATCTTTTCAACTTTGTTTAACTCTGTTTCCCTCTGTGTGCCTCGGTTTAACTCTGTTTAACTCTGTTTGCCTCTGTTTAACTCTGTTAGCCTCTGTTGAACTCTGTTTGCCTCTGTTTAATTCTGTTTAATTGTGTTTGCCTCTGTTTGCATCTGTTTAACTGTCTTTCACTCTGTTTGCCTCTGTTTGGCTCTGTTTGACTTTGTTTGCCTTTGTGTTACTCTGTTTAACTCTGTTTGCCTCAGCTTGCCTCTGTTTAACTCGGTTTGCCTCTGTTTGCTTCTGTTTGCCTCTGTTTATCTCTGTTTGCCTCTGTTTACCTCTGTTTGCCTCTGCTTTGCTCTGTTTAACTCTGTTTGCCACTGTTCAACTCGGTTTGCCTCTGTTTAACTCTGTTTGTCTCTGTTTACCTCTGTTTCTCTCTGTTTGCCTCTGTTTGCCTCTGTTTAATTCTGTTTAATTGTGTTTGCCTTGTTTGCATCTGTTTAACTCTCCTTCACTCTGTTTGCCTCTGTTTAATTGTGTTTGCCTCTGTTTGCATCTGTTTAACTGTCTTTCACTCTGTTTGCCTCTGTTTGGCTCTGTTTGACTTTGTTTGCCTTTGTGTTACTCTGTTTAACTCTGTTTGCCTGTTTGACAATGTCTGCCTCTGTTTGCCTCTGCTAGACTCTGTTTACCTCTGTTTGCCTCTGTTTAACTCTCTTTGCATCTGTTTCGCTCTGGTTGCCTCCGTCTAACTCTCATTAACTCTGCTGGCCTCTGTATAACTCAGTTTTCCTTTGTTTGCCTCAGTTTAACTCTGTTTGCATCTGTTTAACTCTGTTCGCCTCTGTTTAACTCTGTTTGGCTCTGTTTAGCTCTGTTTAACTGTTTGCCTCTGTTCAACTCTGTTTGCCTCTGTTTAACTCAGTTATCCTCTGTTGAACTCTATTTAATTGTGGTAGCCTCTGTTTAACTCTGTTTGCCTCTGTTCAACTCTGTTTGCCTCTGCTTGCCTCTATTATAGTCTGTTTAATGCCGTTTGCCTCTGTTTAACTCTGCCTAACCCTGTTTCACTCTGTTTGCCTCTGTTTCCCTCTGTTTAACTCTGTTTGTCTCTGTTTCCCTCTGTGTGCCTCGGTTTAAATCTGTTTAACTCTGTTTGCCTCTGTTTAACTCTGTTTGCCTCGGTTTAACTCTGTTCGCCTCTGTTAAACTCTGTTTGGCTCTGTTTGCCTCTGTTAAACTCTGTTTGCCTCTATTTTGATCTTTTTCACTCTGTTCACCTCTGTTTAACACTGTTTGCCTCTATTCAGCTCTTTTTAACTCTGTTTGCCTCTGTTCAACTCTGTTTGCCTCTGTTTAACTCTGTTAGCATCTGTTGAACTCTATTTAAATCTGTTTGCCTCTGATTGACTCTGTTTGCCTCTGTATAACTCTGCTTAACTCTGTTCGCCTCTGTTTAACTCTGTTTGCATCTATATAGCTCTGTTTAACTCTATTTGCCTCTGTTTAATTCTGTTATCCTCTGTTGAGCTCTATTTAATTCTCTTAGCCTCTATTTAACTCCGTTTGCCTCTGTTCAACTCTGTTTGCCTCTGTTTGCCTCTATTTAAGTCTGCTTAATGCCGTTTGCATCTGTTTAACTCTGCCAACCCTGTTTGCCTCTGTTTAAAACTGTTTGCCTCTCTTTGCCTCTGTTCAACTCTGTTTGCCTCTATTTAAGTCGGTTTAACGCCGTTTGCCTCTGTTTAACTCTGCCTAACCCTGTTTGCCTCTGTTTAACTCTGTTTGCCTCTGTTTGCCTCTGTTTAACTCTGTTTGCCTCTGTTTGTCTCTGTTTGCCTCTGTTTAACTCTGTTTGCATCTGTTTAACTCTGTGTAAATCTTTTCACCTCTGTTTAACTCTGTTTCCCTCTGTGTGCCACGGTTTAACTCTGTTTAACTCTGTTTGCCTCTGTTTAACTCTGTTAGCCTCTGTTGAACTCTGTTTGCCTCTGTTTAATTCTGTTTAATTGTGTTTGCCTCTGTTTGCATCTGTTTAACTCTCTTTCACTGTTTGCCTCTGTTTAACTCTGTTTGCCTCTGTTTAACTCTGTTTGCCTCTGTTTGGCTCTGTTTGACTTTGTTTGCCTTTGTGTAACTCTGTTTAACTCTGTTTGCCTCTGTTTGACAATGTCTGCCTCTGTTTGCCTCTGCTAGACTCTCTTATTCTCTGTTGAGCTCTATTTAATTCGGTTAGCCTCTATTTAACTCTGTTTGCCTCTGTTCAACTCTGTTTGCCTCTGCTTGCCTCTATTTACGTCTGTTTAAGGCCGTTTGCCTCTGTTTAACTCTGCCTAACCCTGTTTGCCTGTTTAACTCTGTTTGCCTCTCTTTGCCTCTGTTTAACTCTGTTGGCCTCTGTTTGTCTCTGTTTGCCTCTGTTTAACTCTGTGTGCTTCTGTTTAACTCTGTGTAAATCTTTTCACCTTTGTTTAACTCTGTTTCCCTCTGTGTGCCTCGGTTTAACTCTGTTTAACTCTGTTTGCCTCTGTTTAACTCTGTTAGCCTCTGTTGAACTCTGTTTGCCTCTGTTTGATTCTGTTTAATTGTGTTTGCCTCTGTTTGCATCTGTTTAACTCTCTTTCACTCTGTTTGCCTCTGTTTAACTCTGTTTGCCTCTGTTTAACTCTGTTTGCCTCTGTTTGGCTCTGTTTGACTTTGTTTGCCTTTGTGTAACTCTGTTTAACTCTGTTTGCCTCTGTTTGACAATGTCTGCCTCTGTTTGCCTCTGCTAGACTCTCTTATTCTCTGTTGAGCTCTATTTAATTCGGTTAGCCTCTATTTAACTCTGTTTGCCTCTGTTCAACTCTGTTTGCCTCTGCTTGCCTCTATTTACGTCTGTTTAAGGCCGTTTGCCTCTGTTTAACTCTGCCTAACCCTGTTTGCCTGTTTAACTCTGTTTGCCTCTCTTTGCCTCTGTTTAACTCTGTTGGCCTCTGTTTGTCTCTGTTTGCCTCTGTTTAACTCTGTGTGCTTCTGTTTAACTCTGTGTAAATCTTTTCACCTTTGTTTAACTCTGTTTCCCTCTGTGTGCCTCGGTTTAACTCTGTTTAACTCTGTTTGCCTCTGTTTAACTCTGTTAGCCTCTGTTGAACTCTGTTTGCCTCTGTTTGATTCTGTTTAATTGTGTTTGCCTCTGTTTGCATCTGTTTAACTCTCTTTCACTCTGTTTGCCTCTGTTTAACTCTGTTTGCCTCTGTTTAACTCTGTTTGCCTCTGTTTGGCTCTGTTTGACTTTGTTTGCCTTTGTGTAACTCTGTTTAACTCTGTTTGCCTCTGTTTGACAATGTCTGCCTCTGTTTGCCTCTGCTAGACTCTCTTATTCTCTGTTGAGCTCTATTTAATTCGGTTAGCCTCTATTTAACTCTGTTTGCCTCTGTTCAACTCTGTTTGCCTCTGCTTGCCTCTATTTACGTCTGTTTAAGGCCGTTTGCCTCTGTTTAACTCTGCCTAACCCTGTTTGCCTGTTTAACTCTGTTTGCCTCTCTTTGCCTCTGTTTAACTCTGTTGGCCTCTGTTTGTCTCTGTTTGCCTCTGTTTAACTCTGTGTGCTTCTGTTTAACTCTGTGTAAATCTTTTCACCTTTGTTTAACTCTGTTTCCCTCTGTGTGCCTCGGTTTAACTCTGTTTAACTCTGTTTGCCTCTGTTTAACTCTGTTAGCCTCTGTTGAACTCTGTTTGCCTCTGTTTGATTCTGTTTAATTGTGTTTGCCTCTGTTTGCATCTGTTTAACTCTCTTTCACTCTGTTTGCCTCTGTTTAACTCTGTTTGCCTCTGTTTAACTCTGTTTGCCTCTGTTTGGCTCTGTTTGACTTTGTTTGCCTTTGTGTAACTCTGTTTAACTCTGTTTGCCTCTGTTTGACAATGTCTGCCTCTGTTTGCCTCTGCTAGACTCTGTTTACCTCTGTTTGCCTCTGTTTAACTCTCTTTGCCTCTGTTTAACTCTGTTTACCTGTATTAAACTCTGTTTGCCTCTGTTTAAATCTGTTTAACTCTGTTTGCCTCTGTTTGCCTCTGTTCAACTCTGTTGAACTCTGTTTAGCTCTGTTTGCCTCTGTCTAAGTCTGTTTGCCTCTTTTTGCCTCTGCTTAACTCTGGTTTCCTCCATCTAAGTCTCATTAACTCTGATGGCCTTTGTATAACTCAGTTTTCCTTTGTTTGCCTCTGTTTAACTCTGTTTGAATCTTTTTAACTCTGTTTTCCTCTGTTTAATCTGTTTGCCTCTGTTTGCCAATGTTAAACTCTGTTTGCCTCTGCTTTGCTCTGTTTAGCTCTGTTTGCCACTGTTCAACTGTTTGCATCTGTTTAACTCTGTTTGCCTCAGCTTGCCTCTGTTTAACTCTGTTTGCCTCTGTTTGCCTCTGTTTAACTCTGTTTATCTCTGTTTGCCTCTGTTTACCTCTGTTTGCCTCTGCTTTGCTCTGTTTAACTCTGTTTGCCACTGTTCAATTCGGTTTGCCTCTGTTTAACTCTGTTTGTCTCTGTTTACCTCTGTTTCTCTCTGTTTGCCTCTGTTTGCCTCTGTTTAATTCTGTTTAATTGTGTTTGCCTTGTTTGCATCTGTTTAACTCTCCTTCACTCTGTTTGCCTCTGTTTAACTCTGTTTGCCTCTGTTTAATTGTGTTTGCCTCTGTTTGCATCTGTTTAACTGTCTTTCACTCTGTTTGCCTCTGTTTGGCTCTGTTTGACTTTGTTTGCCTTTGTGTTACTCTGTTTAACTCTGTTTGCCTCAGCTTGTCTCTGTTTAACTCTGTTTGCCTCTGTTTGCCTCTGTTTATCTCTGTTTGCCTCTGTTTACCTCTGTTTGCCTCTGCTTTGCTCTGTTTAACTCTGTTTGCCACTGTTCAACTCGGTTTGCCTCTGTTTAACTCTGTTTGTCTCTGTTTGACAATGTCTGCCTCTGTTTGCCTCTGCTAGACTCTCTTATTCTCTGTTGAGCTCTATTTAATTCGGTTAGCCTCTATTTAACTCTGTTTGCCTCTGTTCAACTCTGTTTGCCTCTGCTTGCCTCTATTTAAGTCTGTTTAAGGCCGTTTGCCTCTGTTTAACTCTGCCTAACCCTGTTTGCCTGTTTAACTCTGTTTGCCTCTCTTTGCCTCTGTTTAACTCTGTTGGCTTCTGTTTGTCTCTGTTTGCCTCTGTTTAACTCTGTGTGCTTCTGTTTAACTCTGTGTAAATCTTTTCACCTTTGTTTAACTCTGTTTCCCTCTGTGTGCCTCGGTTTAACTCTGTTTAACTCTGTTTGCCTCTGTTTAACTCTGTTAGCCTCTGTTGAACTCTGTTTGCCTCTGTTTAATTCTGTTTAATTGTGTTTGCCTCTGTTTGCATCTGTTTAACTCTCTTTCACTCTGTTTGCCTCTGTTTAACTCCGTTTGCCTCTGTTTAACTCTGTTTGCCTCTGTTTGGCTCTGTTTGACTTTGTTTGCCTTTGTGTAACTCTGTTTAACTCTGTTTGCCTCTGTTTGACAATGTCTGCCTCTGTTTGCCTCTGCTAGACTCTGTTTACCTCTGTTTGCCTCTGTTTAACTCTCTTTGCCTCTGTTTAACTCTGTTTACCTGTGTTAAACTCTGTTTGCCTCTGTTTAAATCTGTTTAACTCTGTTTGCCTCTGTTTGCCTCTGTTCAACTCTGTTGAACTCTGTTTAGCTCTGTTTGCCTCTGTCTAAGTCTGTTTGCCTCTTTTTGCCTCTGTTTAACTCTGGTTTCCTCCATCTAAGTCTCATTAACTCTGATGGCCTTTGTATAACTCAGTTTTCCTTTATTTGCCTCTGTTTAACTCTGTTTGAATCTTTTAAACTCTGTTTTCCTCTGTTTAATTCTGTTTGCCTCTGTTTGCCAATGTTAAACTCTGTTTGCCTCTGCTTTGCTCTGTTTAGCTCTGTTTGCCACTGTTCAACTGTTTGCATCTGTTTAACTCTGTTTGCCTCAGCTTGCCTCTGTTTAACTCTGTTTGCCTCTGTTTGCCTCTGTTTAACTCTGTTTATCTCTGTTTGCCTCTGTTTACCTCTGTTTGCCTCTGCTTTGCTCTGTTTAACTCTGTTTGCCACTGTTCAACTCGGTTTGCCTCTGTTTAACTCTGTTTGTCTCTGTTTACCTCTGTTTCTCTCTGTTTGCCTCTGTTTGCCTCTGTTTAATTCTGTTTAATTGTGTTTGCCTTGTTTGCATCTGTTTAACTCTCCTTCACTCTCTTTGCCTCTGTTTAACTCTGTTTGCCTCTGTTTAATTGTGTTTGCCTCTGTTTGCATCTGTTTAACTGTCTTTCACTCTGTTTGCCTCTGTTTGGCTCTGTTTGACTTTGTTTGCCTTTGTGTTACTCTGTTTAACTCTGTTTGCCTCTGTTTGACAATGTCTGCCTCTGTTTGCCTCTGCTAGACTCTGTTTACCTCTGTTTGCCTCTGTTTAACTCTCTTTGCCTCTGTTTAACTCTGTTTGCCTCTGTTTAAATCTGTTTTAATCTGTTTGCCTCTGCTGAACTCTGTTTGCCTCTGTTTAATTCTGTTTAACTCTCTTTGCATCTGTTTCACTCTGGTTGCCTCCGTCTAACTCTCATTAACTCTGCTGGCCTCTGTATAACTCAGTTTTCCTTTGTTTGCCACAGTTTAACTCTGTTTGCATCTGTTTAACTCTGTTCGCCTCTGTTTAACTCTGTTTGGCTCTGTTTAGCTCTGTTTAACTGTTTGCCTCTGTTCAACTCTGTTTGCCTCTGTTTAACTCAGTTATCCTCTGTTGAACTCTATTTAATTGTGGTAGCCTCTGTTTAACTCTGTTTGCCTCTGTTCAACTCTGTTAGCCTCTGCTTGCCTCTATTATAGTCTGTTTAATGCCGTTTGCCTCTGTTTAACTCTGCCTAACCCTGTTTCACTCTGTTTGCCTCTGTTTCCCTCTGTTTAACTCTGTTTGTCTCTGTTTCCCTCTGTGTGCCTCGGTTTAAATCTGTTTAACTCTGTTTGCCTCTGTTTAACTCTGTTTGCCTCGGTTTAACTCTGTTCGCCTCTGTTAAACTCAGTTTGGCTCTGTTTGCCTCTGTTAAACTCTGTTTGCCTCTATTTTGCTCTTTTTCACTCTGTTCGCCTCTGTTTAACACTGTTTGCCTCTATTGAGCTCCTTTTAACTCTGTTTGCCTCTGTTCAATTCTGTTTGCCTCGGCTTAACTCTGTTAGCATCTGTTGAACTCTATTTAAATCTGTTTGCCTCTGATTAACTCTGTTTGCCTCTGTTTGCCTCTGTATAACTCTGCTTAACTCTGTTTTCCTCTGTTAAACTCTGTTTAAACCTGTTTGCCTCTGTATAACTCTGTTTGCCTCTGTTTGCCTCTGTTTAACTCTGTTTGCCTGTGTTAAACTCTGTTTGCCTCTGTTTAAATCTGTTTAACTCTGTTTGCCTCTGTTTATTTCTGTTTAATTGTGTTTGCCTCTGTTTGCATCTGTTTAACTGTCTTTCACTCTGTTTGCCTCTGTTTGGCTCTGTTTGACTTTGTTTGCCTTTGTGTTACTCTGTTTAACTCTGTTTGCCTCTGTTTGACAATGTCTGCCTCTGTTTGCCTCTGCTAGACTCTGTTTACCTCTGTTTGCCTCTGTTTAACTCTCTTTGCCTCTGTTTAACTCTGTTTGCCTCTGTTTAAATCTGTTTTAATCTGTTTGCCTCTGCTGAACTCTGTTTGCCTCTGTTTAATTCTGTTTAACTCTCTTTGCTTCTGTTTCATTCTGGTTGCCTCCGTCTAACTCTCATTAACTCTGCCGGCCTCTGTATAACTCAGTTTTCCTTTGTTTGCCTCAGTTTAACTCTGTTTGCATCTGTTTAACTCTGTTCACCTCTGTTTAACTCTGTTTGGCTCTGTTTAGCTCTGTTTAACTGTTTGCCTCTGTTCAATTCTGTTTGCCTCTGTTTAACTCAGTTATCCTCTGTTGAACTCTATTTAATTGTGGTAGCCTCTGTTTAACTCTGTTTGCCTCTGTTCAACTCTGTTAGCCTCTGCTTGCCTCTATTATAGTCTGTTTAATGCCGTTTGCCTCTGTTTAACTCTGCCTAACCCTGTTTCACTCTGTTTGCCTCTGTTTCCCTCTGTTTAACTCTGTTTGCCTTTGTGTAACTCTGTTTAATCTGTTTGCCTCTGTTTGACAATGTCTGCCTCTGTTTGCCTCTGCTAGACTGTTTACCTCTGTTTGCCTCTGTTTAACTCTCTTTGCCTCTGTTTAACTCTCTTTGCATGTGTTTTACTCTGGTTGCCGCCGTCTAACTCTCATTAACTCTGCTGGCCTCTGTATAACTCTGTTTGCATCTGTTTAACTCTGTTCGCCTCTGTTGAACTCTGTTTGCATCTGTTTAGCTCTGTTTAACTCTGTTTGCCTCTGTTTAACTGTGTTATCCTCTGTTGAGCTCTATTTAATTCTCTTAGCCTCTATTTAACTCCGTTTGCCTCTGTTCAACTCTGTTTGCCTCTGCTTGCCTCTATTTAAGTCTGTTTAATGCCGTTTGCATCTGTTTAACTCTGCCAACCCTGTTTGCCTCTGTTTAAAACTGTTTGCCTCTCTTTGCCTCTGTTCAACTCTGTTTGCCTCTATTTAAGTCGGTTTAACGCCGTTTGCCTCTGTTTAACTCTGCCTAACCCTGTTTGCCTCTGTTTAACTCTGTTTGCCTCTGTTTGCCTCTGTTTAACTCTGTTTGCCTCTGTTTGTCTCTGTTTGCCTCTGTTTAACTCTGTTTGCTTCTGTTTAACTCTGTGTAAATCTTTTCACCTCTGTTTAAGTCTGTTTCCCTCTGTGTGCCTCGGTTTAACTCTGTTAGCCTCTGTTGAACTCTATTTGCCTCTGTTTAATTCTGTTTAATTGTGTTTGCCTTGTTTGCATCTGTTTAACTCTCCTTCACTCTGTTTGCTTTTGTTTAACTCTGTTTGCCTCTGTTTAATTGTGTTTAATTGTGTTTGCCTCTGTTTGCATCTGTTTAACTGTCTTTCACTCTGTTTGCTTCTGTTTGCCTCTGTTTGACTTTGTTTGCCTTTGTGTTACTCTGTTTAACTGTGTTTGCCTCTGTTTGAGAATGTCTGCCTCTGTTTGCCTCTGCTAGATTCTGTTTACCTCTGTTTGCCTCTGTTTAACTCTCTTTTCCTCTGTTTAACTCTGTTTGCCTCTGTTTAAATCTGTTTTAATCTGTTTGCCTCTGCTGGACTCTGTTTGCCTCTGTTTAACTCTGTTTGGCTCTGTTTAGCTCTGTTTAACTGTTTGCCTCTGTTCAACTCTGTTTGCCTCTGTTTAACTCTGTTATCCTCTGTTGAACTCTATTTAATTGTGGTAGCCTCTGTTTAACTCTGTTTGCCTCTGTTCAACTCTGTTTGCCTCTGCTTGCCTCTATTATAGTCTGTTTAATGCCGTTTGCCTCTGTTTAACTCTGCCTAACCCTGTTTCACTCTGTTTGCCTCTGTTTCCCTCTGTTTAACTCTGTTTGCCTTTGTGTAACTCTGTTTAATCTGTTTGCCTCTGTTTGACAATGTCTGCCTCTGTTTGCCTCTGCTAGACTGTTTACCTCTGTTTGCCTCTATTTAACTCTCTTTGCCTCTGTTTAACTCTGTTTAACTCTCTTTGCATGTGTTTTACTCTGGTTGCCGCCGTCTAACTCTCATTAACTCTGCTGGCCTCTGTATAACTCTGTTTGCATCTGTTTAACTCTGTTCGCCTCTGTTTAACTCTGTTTGCATCTGTTTAGCTCTGTTTAACTCTGTTTGCCTCTGTTTAACTCTGTTATCCTCTGTTGAGCTCTATTTAAATCTCTTAGCCTCTATTTAACTCCGTTTGCCTCTGTTCAACTCTGTTTGCCTCTGCTTGCCTCTATTTAAGTCTGTTTAATGCCGTTTGCATCTGGTTAACTCTGCCAACCCTGTTTGCCTCTGTTTAAAACTGTTTGCCTCTCTTTGCCTCTGTTCAACTCTGTTTGCCTCTATTTAAGTCGGTTTAACGCCGTTTGCCTCTGTTTAACTCTGCCTAACCCTGTTTGCCTCTGTTTAACTCTGTTTGCCTCTGTTTGCCTCTGTTTAACTCTGTTGGCCTCTGTTTGTCTCTGTTTGCCTCTGTTTAACTCTGTTTGCTTCTGTTTAACTCTGTGTAAATCTTTTCACCTCTGTTTAACTCTGTTGCCCTCTGTGTGCCTCGGTTTAACTCTGTTTAACTCTGTTTGCCTCTGTTTAACTCTGTTAGCCTCTGTTGAACTCTGTTTGCCTCTGTTTGATTCTGTTTAATTGTGTTTGCCTCTGTTTGCATCTGTTTAACTCTCTTTCACTCTGTTTGCCTCTGTTTAACTGTGTTATCCTCTGTTGAGCTCTATTTAATTCTCTTAGCCTCTATTTAACTCCGTTTGCCTCTGTTCAACTCTGTTTGCCTCTGCTTGCCTCTATTTAAGTCTGTTTAATGCTGTTTGCATCTGGTTAACTCTGCCAACCCTGTTTGCCTCTGTTTAAAACTGTTTGCCTCACTTTGCCTCTGTTCAACTCTGTTTGCCTCTATTTAAGTCGGTTTAACGCCGTTTGCCTCTGTTTAACTCTGCCTAACCCTGTTTGCCTCTGTTTAACTCTGTTTGCCTCTGTTTGCCTCTGTTTAACTCTGTTGGCCTCTGTTTGTCTCTGTTTGCCTCTGTTTAACTCTGTTTGCTTCTGTTTAACTCTGTGTAAATCTTTTCACCTCTGTTTAACTCTGTTGCCCTCTGTGTGCCTCGGTTTAACTCTGTTTAACTCTGTTTGCCTCTGTTTAACTCTGTTAGCCTCTGTTGAACTCTGTTTGCCTCTGTTTGATTCTGTTTAATTGTGTTTGCCTCTGTTTGCATCTGTTTAACTCTCTTTCACTCTGTTTGCCTCTGTTTAACTGTGTTATCCTCTGTTGAGCTCTATTTAATTCTCTTAGCCTCTATTTAACTCCGTTTGCCTCTGTTCAACTCTGTTTGCCTCTGCTTGCCTCTATGTAAGTCTGTTTAATGCCGTTTGCATCTGTTTAACTTTGCCAACCCTGTTTGCCTCTCTTTGCCTCTGTTCAACTCTGTTTGCCTCTATTTAATTCTCTTTAACGCCGTTTGCCTCTGTTTAACTATGCCTAACCCTGTTTGCCTCTGTTTAACTCTGTTTGCCTCTGTTTGCCTCTGTTTAACTCTGTTTGCCTCTGTTTGTCTCTGTTTGCCTCTGTTTAACTCTGTTCGCATCTGTTTAACTCTCTTTCACTCTGTTTGCCTCTGTTTAACTCTGTTTGCCACTGTTTAACTCTGTTTGCCTCTGTTTGGCTCTGTTTGACTTTGTTTGCCTTTGTGTAACTCTGTTTAACTCTGTTTGCCTCTGTTTGACAATGTCTGCCTCTGTTTGCCTCTGCTAGACTCTGTTATCCTCTGTTGAGCTCTATTTAATTCTGTTAGCCTCTATTTAACTCTGTTTGCCTCTGTTCAACTCTGTTTGCCTCTGCTTGCCTCTATTTAAGTCGGTTTAACGCCGTTTGCCTCTGTTTAACTCTGCCTAACCCTGTTTGCCTCTGTTTAACTCTGTTTGCCTCTCTTTGCCTCTGTTTAACTCTGTTGGCCTCTGTTTGTCTCTGTTTGCCTCTATTTAACTCTGTGTGCTTCTGTTTAACTCTGTGTAAATCTTTTCACCTTTGTTTAACTCTGTTTCCCTCTGTGTGCCTCGTTTTAACTCTGTTTAACTCTGTTTGCCTCTGTTTAACTCTGTTAGCCTCTGTTGAACTCTGTTTGCCTCTGTTTAATTCTGTTTAATTGTGTTTGCCTCTGTTTGCATCTGTTTAACTCTCTTTCACTCTGTTTGCCACTGTTTAACTCTGTTTGCCTCTGTTTAACTCTGTTTGCCTCTGTTTAACTCTGTTTGACTCTGTTTAACTCTGTTCGCCTCTGTTTGACTCTGTTTGCTTATATTTAGCACTTTTTTTACTCTGCTTGCCTCTGTTTAACAATGTTTCCCTCTGTTCAATACTCTTTGCCTCGGCTTTTATCTAATAGCCTCTGTTGAAATCTGTTTGTTTCTGTTTAACTCTGTTACCCTCTGTTGAACTCTGTTTGCATCTGTTTAATTGTATTTAATTGTGTTTGCCTCTGTTTGCATCTGTTTAATTCTCTTTCACTCTGTTTGCCACTGTTTAACTCTGTTTGCCTCTGTTTAACTCTGTTTGCCTCTGTTTGGCTCTGTTTGACTTTGTTTGCCTTTGTGTTACTCTGTTTAACTCTGTTTGCCTCTGTTTGACAATGTCTGCCCCTGTTTGCCTCTGCTAGACTCTGTTTACCTCTGTTTGCCTCTGTTTAACTCTCTTTGCCTCTGTTTAACTCTGTTTGCCTCTGTTTAACTCTGTTTAACTCTCTTTGCATCTGTTACACTCTGGTTGCCTCCATCTAACTCTCATTAACTCTGCTGGCCTCTGTAAAACTGAGTTTTCCTTTGTTTGCCTCTGTTCAACTCTGTTTGTCTCTCTTTCGCTCTGTCAACTCTGTTTTCCTCAGTTTAACCCTGTTATCCTCTGTTGAGCTCTATTTAATTCTGGTAGCCTCTATTTAACTCTGTTTGCCTCTGTTCAACTCTGTTTGCCTCTGCTTGCCTCTATTTAAGTCTGTTTAACACCGTTTGCTTCTGTTTAACTCTGCCTAACCCTGTTTGCCTCTGTTTAACTCTGTTTGCCTCTGTTTGCCTCTGTTTAACTCTGTTTGCCTATGTTTGTCTCTGTTTGCCTCTGATTAACTCTGTTTGCTTCTGTTTAACTCTGTGTCAATGATTTCACCTCTGTTTAACTCTGTTTCCCTCTGTGTGCCTCGGTTTCACTCTGTTTAACTCTGTTTGCCTCTGTTTAAATCTGTTTGACTCTGTTTAACTCTGTTCGCCTCTGTTTGACTCTGTTTGCTTATATTTAGCACTTTTTTTACTCTGTTTGCCTCTGCTTGCCTCTATTTAAGTCTGTTTAACACCGTTTGCTTCTGTTTAACTCTGCCTAACCCTGTTTGCCTCTGTTTAACTCTGTTTGCCTCTGTTTGCCTCTGTTTAACTCTGTTTGCCTATGTTTGTCTCTGTTTGCCTCTGATTAACTCTGTTTGCTTCTGTTTAACTCTGTGTCAATGATTTCACCTCTGTTTAACTCTGTTTCCCTCTGTGTGCCTCGGTTTCACTCTGTTTAACTCTGTTTGCCTCTGTTTAAATCTGTTTGACTCTGTTTAACACTGTTTGCCTCTGTTCAAGACTCTTTGCCTCGGCTTTTATCTGTTAGCCTCTGTTGAAATCTGTTTGTTTCTGTTTAACTCTGTTACCCTCTGTTGAACTCTGTTTGCATCTGTTTAATTGTATTTAATTGTGTTTGCCTCTGTTTGCATCTGTTTAATTCTCTTTCACTCTGTTTGCCTCTGTTTAACTCTGTTTGCCTCTGTTTGGCTCTGTTTGACTTTGTTTGCCTTTGTGTAACTCTGTTTAACTCTGTTTGACTCTGTTTGACAATGTCTGCCTCTGTTCGCCCCTGCTGGACTGTTTAAATCTGTTTGCCTCTGTTTAACTCTCTTTGCCTCTGTTTAACTCTGTTTGCCTCTGTATAACTCTGCTTAACTCTGTTTGCCTCTGTTAAACTCTGTTTGCCTCTGTTTGCCTCTGTTTAACTCTGTTTGCCTGTGTTAAACTCTGTTTGCCTCTGTTTAAATCTGTTTAACTCTGTTTGCCTCTGTTTGCCTCTGTTCAACTCTGTTGAACTCTGTTTAGCTCTGTTTGCCTCTGTCTCAGTCTGTTTGCCTCTTTTTGCCTCTGTTTAACATTGGTTTCCTCCGTCTAAGTTTCATTAACTCTGATGGCCTCTGTATAACTCAGTTTTCCTTTGTTTGCCTCTGTTTAACTCTGTTTGCATTTTTTTTAACTCTGTTAGCCTCTGTTGAGCTCTGTTTGCCTCTGTTTAATTCTGTTTAATTGTGTTTGCCTCTGTTTGCATCTGTTTAACTCTGTTATCCTCTGTTGAGCTCTATTTAATTCTCTTAGCCTCTATTTAACTCCGTTTGCCTCTGTTCAACTCTGCTTGCCTCTGCTTGCCTCTATTTAAGTCTGTTTAATGCCGTTTGCATCTGTTTAACTCTGCCAACCCTGTTTGCCTCTGTTTAACTCTGTTTGCCTCTCTTTGCCTCTGTTCAACTCTGTTTGCCTCTCTTTAATTCTCTTTTACGCCGTTTGCCTCTGTTTAACTCTGCCTAACCCTGTTTGCCTCTGTTTAACTCTGTTTGCCTCTGTTTGCCTCTGTTTAACTCTGTTTGCCTCTGTTTGTCTCTGTTTGCGTCTGTTTAACTCTGTTTGCTTCTGTTTAACTCTATGTAAATCTTTTCACCTCTGTTTAACTCTGTTTCCCTCTGTGTGCCTCGGTTTAACTCTGTTTAACTCTGTTTGCCTCTGTTTAACTCTGTTAGCCTCTGTTGAACTCTGTTTGCCTCTGTTTAATTCTGTTTAATTGTGTTTGCCTCTGTTTGCATCTGTTTAACTCTCTTTCACTCTGTTTGCCTCTGTTTAACTCTGTTTGCCTCTGTTTAACTCTGTTTGCCTCTGTTTGGCTCTGTTTGACTTTGTTTGCCTTTGTGTAACTCTGTTTAATTCTGTTTCCCTCTGTTTGACTATGTCTGCCTCTGTTTGCCTCTGCTAGACTCTGTTATCCTCTGTTGAGCTCTATTTAATTCTGTTAACCTCTATTTAACTCTGTTTGCCTCTGTTCAACTCTGTTTGCCTCTGCTTGCCTCTATTTAAGTCGGTTTAACGCCGTTTGCCTCTGTTTAACTCTGCCTAACCCTGTTTGCCTCTGTTTAACTCTGTTTGCCTATCTTTGCCTCTGTTTAACTCTGTTGGCCTCTGTTTGTCTCTGTTTGCCTCTGTTTAACTCTGTGTGCTTCTGTTTAACTCTGTGTAAATCTTTTCACCTTTGTTTAACTCTGTTTGCCTCTGTTTAACTCTGTTAGCCTCTGTTTAACTCTGTTTGCCTCTGTTTAACTCTGTTAGCCTCTGTTTAACTCTGTTTGCCTCTGTTTAATTCTGTTTAATTGTGTTTGCCTCTGTTTGCATCTGTTTAACTCTCTTTCACTCTGTTTGCCTCTGTTTAACTCTGTTTGCCTCTGTTTAACTCTGTTTAACTCTCTTTGCATCTGTTACACTCTGGTTGCCTCCATCTAACTCTCATTAACTCTGCTGGCCTCTGTAAAACTGAGTTTTCCTTTGTTTGCCTCTGTTCAACTCTGTTTGCCTCTCTTTCGCTCTGTTCAACTCTGTTTTCCTCAGTTTAACTCTGTTATCCTCTATTGAACTCTATTTAATTCTGGTAGCCTCTATTTAACTCTGTTTGCCTCTGTTCAACTCTGTTTGCCTCTGCTTGCCTCTATTTAAGTCTGTTTAACACCGTTTGCCTCTGTTTAACTCTGCCTAACCCTGTTTGCCTCTGTTTAACTCTGTTTGCCTCTGTTTGCCTCTGTTTAACTCTGTTTGCCTATGTTTGTCTCTGTTTGCCTCTGTTTAACTCTGTTTGCTTCTGTTTAACTCTGTGTCAATGATTTCACCTCCGTTTAACTCTGTTTCCCTCTGTGTGCCTCGGTTTCACTCTGTTTATCTCTGTTTGCCTCTGTTTAACTCTGTTTGACTCTGTTTAACTCTGTTCGCCTCTGTTTGACTCTGTTTGCTTATATTTAGCACTTTTTTTGCTCTGCTTGCCTCTGTTTAACACTGTTTGCCTCTGTTCAAGACTCTTTGCCTCGGCTTTTATCTGTTAGCCTCTGTTGAAATCTGTTTGTTTCTGTTTAACTCTGTTACCCTCTGTTGAACTCTGTTTGCATCTGTTTAATTGTATTTAATTGTGTTTGCCTCTGTTTGCATCTGTTTAACTCTCTTTCACTCTGTTTGCCTCTGTTTGGCTCTGTTTGACTCTGTTTTCCTTTGTGTAACTCTGTTTAACTCTGTTTGACTCTGTTTGACAATGTCTGCCTCTGTTTGCCCCTGCTAGACTGTTTAAATCTGTTTGCCTCTGTTTAACTCTCTTTGCCTCTGTTTAACTCTGTTTCCCTCTGTATTACTCTGTTTAACTCTGTTTGCCTCTGTTTAACTCTGTTTGCCTGTGTTAAACTCTGTTTGCCTCTGTTTAAATCTGTTTAACTCCGTTTGCCTCTGTTTGCCTCTGTTCAACTCTGTTGAACTCTGTTTAGCTCTGTTTGCCTCTGTCTCAGTCTGTTTGCCTCTTTTTGCCTCTGTTTAACTCTGGTTTCCTCCGTCTAAGTTTCATTAACTCTGATGGCCTCTGTATAACTCAGTTTTCCTTTGTTTGCCTCTGTTTAACTCTGTTTGCATCTTTTTAACTCTGTTTTCCTCTGTTTAATTCTGTTTCCCTCTGTTTGCCAATGTTAAGCTCTGTTTGCCTCTGCTTTGCTCTGTTTAACTCTGGTTGCCACTGTTCGACTGTTTGCATCTGTTTAACTCTGTTTGCCTCAGCTTGCCTCTGTTTCACTCTGTTTGCCTCTGTTTGCCTCTGTTTAACTCTGTTTATCTCTGTTTGCCTCTGTTTAACTCTGTTTGCCTCTGCTTTGCTCTGTTTAACTCTGTTTGCCACTGTTCAACTCGGTTTGCCTCTGTTTAACTCTGTTTAATTCTGTTTACCTCTGTTTCTCTCTGTTTGCCTCTGTTTAACTCTGTTTGCCACTGTTCAACTCGGTTTGCCTCTGTTTAACTCTGTTTGCCTCTGTTGACCTCTGTTTCTCTCTGTTTGCCTCTGTTTAACTCTGTTTGCCACTGTTTAATTCTGTTTAATTGTGTTTGCCTCTGTTTGCATCTGTTTAACTCTCCTTCACTCTGTTTGCCTCTGTTTAACTCTGTTTGCCTCTTTTTAACTTTCTTTCACTCTGTTTGCATCTGTTTAACTCTGTTTGCCTCTGTTTCTCTCTGTTTGCCTCTGTTTAACTCTGTTTGCCACTGTTCAACTCGGTTTGCCTCTGTTTAATTCTGTTTGCCTCTGTTTACCTCTGTTTCTCTCTGTTTGCCTCTGTTTAACTCTGTTTGCCACTGTTTAATTCTATTTAATTGTGTTTGCCTCTGTTTGCATCTGTTTAACTCTCCTTCACTCTGTTTGCCTCTGTTTAACTCTGTTTGCCTCTGTTTAATTCTGTTTAATTGTGTTTCCCTGTGTTTGCATCTGTTTAACTCTCTTTCACTCTGTTTGCATCTGTTTATCTCTGTTTGCCTCTATTGACCTCTGTTTGCCTCTGCTTTTCTCTGTTTAACTCTGTTTGCCACTGTTCAACTCGGTTTGCCTCTGTTTAACTCTGTTTGTCTCTGCTTACCTCTGTTTCTCTCTGTTAGCCTCTGTTTAACTCTGTTTGCCTCTGTTTAATTCTGTTTAATTGTGTTTGCCTCTGTTTGCATCTGTTTAACTCTCCTTCACTCTGTTTGCCTCTGTTTAACTCTGTTTGCCTCTGTTTAACCCTGTTATCCTCTGTTGAGCTCTATTTAATTCTGTTAGCCTCTATTTAACTCTGTTTGCCTCTGCTTGCCTCTATTTAAGTCTGATTAATGCCGTTTGCCATTGTTTAACTCTGCCTAACCCTGTTTGACTCTGTTTAACACTGTTTGCCTCTCTTTGCCTCTGTTTCACTCTGTTGGCCTCTGTTTGTCTCTGTTTGCCTCTGTTTAACTCTGTGTGCTTGTGGTTAACTCTGTGTAAATCTTTTCACCTCTGTTTAACTCTGTTTCCCTCTGTGTGCCTCGGTTTAACTCTGTTTAACTCTGTTTGCCTCTGTTTAACTCTGTTAGCCTCTGTTGAACTCTGTTTGCCTCTGTTTAATTCTGTTTAACTCTCTTTGCATCTGTTTCACTCTGGTTGCCTCCATCTAACTCTCATTAACTCTGCTGGCCTCTGGATAACTCAGTTTTCCTTTGTTTGCCTCTGTTTAACTCTCTTTGCATCTGTCTAACTCTGTTCGCCTCTGTTTAACTCTGTTTGCCTCTCTTTAGCTCTGTTTAACTCCGTTTGCCTCTGTTCAACTCTGTTTGCCTCTGTTTAACTCTGTTATCCTCTGTTGAACTCTATTTAATTCTGGTAGCGTCTATTTAACTCTGTTTGCCTCTGTTTAACTCTGTTTGCCTCTGTTTCTCTCTGTTTGCCTCTGTTTAACTCTGTTTGCCACTGTTTAATACTGTTTAATTGTGTTTGCCTCTGTTTGCATCTGTTTAACTCTCCTTCACTCTGTTTGCCTCTGTTTAACTCTGTTTGCCTCTGTTTAATTCTGTTTAATTGTGTTTCCCTGTGTTTGCATCTGTTTAACTCTGTTTCACTCTGCCTCTCTTTGCCTCTGTTCAACTCTGTTTGCCTCTCTTTAATTCTCTTTAACGCCGTTTGCCTCTGTTTAACTCTGCCTAACCCTGTTTGCCTCTGTTTAACTCTGTTTGCCTCTGTTTGCCTCTGTTTAACTCTGTTTGCCTCTGTTTGTCTCTGTTTGCCTCTGTTTAACTCTGTTTGCTTCTGTTTAACTCTGTGTAAATCTTTTCACCTTTGTTTAACTCTGTTTCCCTCTGTGTGCCTCGGTTTAACTCTGTTTAACTCTGTTTGCCTCTGTTTAACTCTGTTAGCCTCTGTTGAACTCTGTTTGCCTCTGTTTAATTCTGTTTAATTGTATTTGCCTCTGTTTGCATCTGTTTAACTCTCTTTCACTCTGTTTGCCTCTGTTTAACTCTGTTTGCCTCTGTTTAACTCTGTTTGCCTCTGTTTGGCTCTGTTTGACTCTGTTTGCCTTTGTGTAACTCTGTTTAACTCTGTTTGCCTCTGTTTGACAATGTCTGTCTCTGTTTGCCTCTGCTAGACTCTGTTTACCTCTGTTTGCCTCTGTTTAACTCTCTTTGCCTCTGTTTAACTCTGTTTGCCTCTGTTTAACTCTGTTTAACTCTCTTTGCATCTGTTTCACACTGGTTGCCTCCGTCTAACTCTCATTAACTCTGCTGGCCTCTGTATAACTCAGTTTTCCTTTGTTTGCCTGTGTTAAACTCTCTTTGCATCTGTTTAACTCTGTTCACCTCTGTTTAACTCTGTTTACCTCTCTTTAGCTCTGTTTAACTCTGTTTGCCTCTGTTCAACTCTGTTTGCCTCTGTTTAACTCTGTTAACCTCTGTTGAACTCTTTTTAATTCTGGTAGCTTCTATTTAGCTCTGTTTGCCTCTGTTCAACTCTGCTTGCCTCTGCTTGCCTCGATTTAAGTCTGTTTAACGCCATTTGCCTCTGTTTAACTCTGCCTAACCCTGTTTGCCTCTGTTTAACTCTGTTTGCCTCTGGTTGCCTCTGTTTAACTCTGTTTGCCTCTGTTTGTCTCTGTTTGCCTCTGTTTAACTCATTTTGCTTCTGTTTAACTCTGTGTAAATCTTTTCACCTCTGTTTAACTCTGTTTCCCTCTGTGTGCCTCGGTTTAACTCTGTTTAACTCTGTTTGCCTCTGTTAAAATCTGTTTGCCTCTGTTTAACTCTGTTTGCCTCTGTTAAACTCTGTTTGCCTCTATTTAGCTCTTTTGCACTGTGCTTGCCTCTGTTTAACAGTGTTTGCCTCTATTCAGCTCTGTTTAACTCTGTTTGCCTCTGTTCAAGACTGTTTGCCTCGGCTTAACTCTGTTAGCATCTGTTGAATTCTATTTAAAGCTGTTTGCCTCTGATTAACTCTGTTTGCCTCTGTATAACTCTGCTTAACTCTGTTTGCCTCTGTTAGACTCTGTTTAAACCTGTTTGCCTCTGTTTAAATCTGTTTGCCTCTGTTTAATTCTGTTAGACTCTGTTGAACTCTGTTTGCCTCTGTTTAATTCTATTTAATTGTGTTTGCCTCTGTTTGCATCTGTTTAACTCTCTTTCACTCTGTTTGCCTCTGTTTAACTCTGTTTGCCTCTGTTAAAATCTGTTTGCCTCTGTTTAACTCTGTTTGCCTCTGTTAAACTCTGTTTGCCTCTATTTAGCTCTTTTGCACTGTGCTTGCCTCTGTTTAACAGTGTTTGCCTCTATTCAGCTCTGTTTAACTCTGTTTGCCTCTGTTCAAGACTGTTTGCCTCGGCTTAACTCTGTTAGCATCTGTTGAATTCTATTTAAAGCTGTTTGCCTCTGATTAACTCTGTTTGCCTCTGTATAACTCTGCTTAACTCTGTTTGCCTCTGTTAGACTCTGTTTAAACCTGTTTGCCTCTGTTTAAATCTGTTTGCCTCTGTTTAATTCTGTTAGACTCTGTTGAACTCTGTTTGCCTCTGTTTAATTCTATTTAATTGTGTTTGCCTCTGTTTGCATCTGTTTAACTCTCTTTCACTCTGTTTGCCTCTGTTTAACTCTGTTTGCCTCTGTTTAACTCTGTTTGCCTCTGGTTGGCTCTGTTTGACTTTCTTTGCATCTGTTTAACACTGGTTGCCTTTGTCTAACTCTCGTTATCTCTGATGGTCTCTGTATGACTCTGTTTGCCTCTGTTTGCCGCTGGTAAACTCTGTTTGCCTCTGTTTAACCATGTTTGCCTCTGTTTAACTCTGTTAGCTTCTGTTGAAATCTGTTTGTCTCTGTTTAACTCTGTTAGCCTCTGTTGAACTCTGTTTGCCTCTGTTTTACTCTCTTTCACTCTGTTTGTCTCTGTTTAACTCTGTTTGCCTCTGTTTAACTCTGTTTGCCTCTGTTTGGCTCTGTTTGACTCTGTTTGCCTTTGTGTAACTCTGTTTAACTCTGTTTACCTCTGTTTGACAATGTCTGCCTCTGTTTGCCTCTGCTAGACTCTGTTTACCTCTGTTTGCCTCTGTTTAACTCTCTTTGCCTCTGTTTAACTCTGTTTGCCTCTGTTTAACTCTCTTTAACTCTCTTTGCATCTGTTACACACTGGTTGCCTCCATCTAACTCTCATTAGCTCTGCTGGCCTCTGGATAACTCAGTTTTCCATTGTTTGCCTCTGTTTAACTCTCTTTGCATCTGTTTAACTCTGTTCGCCTCTGTTTAACTCTGTTTGCCTCTCTTTAGCTCTGTTTAACTCCGTTTGCCTCTGTTCAACTCTGTTTGCCTCTGTTTAACTCTGTTATCCTCTGTTGAAATCTATTTAATTCTGGTAGCCTGTATTTGACTCTGTTTGCCTCTGTTCAACTCTGTTTGCCTCTGCTTGCCTCTATTTAAGTCTGTTTAATGCCGTTTGCCTCTGTTTAACTCTGCCTAACCCTGTTTGCCTCTGTTTAACTCTGTTTGCCTCTGTTTGTCTCTGTTTGCCTCTGTTTGTCTCTGTTTGCCTCTGTTTAACTCTGTTTGCTTCTGTTTAACTCTGTGTAAATCTTTTCACCTGTGTTTAACTCTATTTCCCTCTGTGTGCCTCGGTTTAACTCTGTTTAACTCTGTTTGCCTCTGTTTAACTCTGTTTGCCTCTGTTTAACTCTGTTCGCCTCTGTTTGACTCTGTTTCTCTCTATGTAGCTCTTTTTCACTCTGCTTGCCTCTGTTTAACACTGTTTGCCTCTATTCAGCTCTGTTTAACTCTGTTTGCCTCTGTTCAAGTCTGTTTGCCTCGGCTTAACTCTGTTAGCATCTGTTGAAATCTATTTAAATCTGTTTGCCTCTGTATAATTCTGCTTATCTCTGTTTGCCTCTGTTAAACTCTGTTTAAACCTTTTTGCCTCTGTTTAACTCTGTTTGCCTCTGTTTGCCTCTGTTTAACACTGTTTGCCTGTGTTTAACTCTGTTTGCCTCTGTTTAAATCTGTTTAACTGTGTTTGCCTCTGTTTGCCTCTGTTCAACTCTGTTTAACTCTGTTTGCCTCTGTTCAACTCTGTTTGCCTCTGTTTAACTCTGTTATCCTCTGTTAAACTCTGTTTGCCTCTATTTAGCTCTTTTTCACTCTGTTTGCCTCTGTTTAACTCTGCCTAACCCTGTTTCACTCTCTTTGCCTCTGTTTGCCTCTGTTTAACTCTGTTTGCCTCTCTTTGTCTCTGTTTGCCTCTGTTTAACTCTGTTCGCCTCTGTTTGGCTTTGTTTGACTCTGTTTGCCTTTGTGTAACTCTGTTTAACTCTGTTTGCCTCTGTTTGACAATGTCTGCCTCTGTTTGCCTCTGCTAGACTCTGTTTACCTCTGTTTGCCTCTGTTTAACTCTGTTTGCCTCTGCTTTGCTCTGTTTAACTGTGTTTGCCACTGTTCAACTCGGTTTGCCTCTGTTTAACTCTGTTTGCCTATGTTTGCCTCTGTTTAACTCTGTTTGCCTCTGTTTAATTCTGTTTGCCTCTGTTGAACACTGTTTAGCTCTGTGTGCCTCTTTTTGCCTCTGTTTAACTTTGTTTAACTTTCTTTGCATCTGTTTAACACTGGTTGCCTCTGTCTATCTCTCTTTATCTCTGATGTTCTCTGTATGATTCTGTTTGCCTCTGTTTAACCATGTTTGCCTCTGTTTAACTCTGTTAGCCTCTGTTGAAATCTGTTTGTCTCTGTTTAACTCTGTTAGCCTCTGTTGAGCTCTGTTTGCCTCTGTTAAACTCTGTTTAAACCTGTTTGCCTCTGTTTAACTCTCTTTCACTCTGTTTGCCTCTGTTTAACCATGTTTGCCTCTGTTAAACTCTGTTTGCCTCTGTTTGGCTCTGTTTGAGTCTGCTTGCCTTTTTGTAACTCTGTTTAACTCTGTTTGCCTCTGTTTGACAATGTCTGCCTCTGTTTGCCTCTGCTAGACTCTGTTTACCTCTGTTTGCCTCTGTTTAACTCTCTTTGCCTCTGTTTAACTCTGTTTGCCTCTGTTTAACTCTGTTTAACTCTCTTTGCATCTGTTTCACACTGGTTGCCTCCGTCTAACTCTCATTAACTCTGCTGGCCTCTGTATAACTCAGTTTTCCTTTGTTTGCCTGTGTTAAACTCTCTTTGCATCTGTTTAACTCTGTTCACCTCTGTTTAACTCTGTTTACCTCTCTTTAGCTCTGTTTAACTCCGTTTGCCTCTCTTCAACTCTGTTTGCTTCTGTTTAACTCTTTTAACCTCTGTTGAACTCTTTTTAATTCTGGTAGCCTCTATTTAGCTCTGTTTGCCTCTGTTTAACTCTGTTTGCCTCTGCTTGCCTCGATTTAAGTCTGTTTAACGCCATTTGCCTCTGTTTAACTCTGCCTAACCCTGTTTGCCTCTGTTTAATTCTATTTGCCTCTGTTTAACTCTGTTTGCCTCTGTTTGCCTCTGTTTGGCTCTATTTAAGTCTGTTTAAATCTGTTTGCTTCTGTTTAACTCTGTGTAAATCATTTCACCTCTGTTTAACTCTGTTTCCCTCTGTTTGCCTCTGTTTAACTCTGTTTGCCTCTGTTAAACTCTGTTTGCCTCTATTTAGCTCTTTTGCACTGTGCTTGCCTCTGTTTAACACTGTTTGCCTCTATTCAGCTCTGTTTAACTCTGTTTGCCTCTGTTCAAGACTGTTTGCCTCGGCTTAACTCTGTTAGCATCTGTTGAATTCTATTTAAAGCTGTTTGCCTCTGATTAACTCTGTTTGCCTCTGTATAACTCTGCTTAACTCTGTTTGCCTCTGTTAGACTCTGTTTAAACCTGTTTGCCTCTGTTTAAATCTGTTTGCCTCTGTTTAATTCTGTTAGACTCTGTTGAACTCTGTTTGCCTCTGTTTAATTCTATTTAATTGTGTTTGCCTCTGTTTGCATCTGTTTAACTCTCTTTCACTCTGTTTGCCTCTGTTTAACTCTGTTTGCCTCTGTTTAACTCTGTTTGCCTCTGGTTGGCTCTGTTTGACTTTCTTTGCATCTGTTTAACACTGGTTGCCTTTGTCTAACTCTCGTTATCTCTGATGGTCTCTGTATGACTCTGTTTGCCTCTGTTTGCCGCTGGTAAACTCTGTTTGCCTCTGTTTAACCATGTTTGCCTCTGTTTAACTCTGTTAGCTTCTGTTGAAATCTGTTTGTCTCTGTTTAACTCTGTTAGCCTCTGTTGAACTCTGTTTGCCTCTGTTCAAGACTGTTTGCCTCGGCTTAACTCTGTTAGCATCTGTTGAATTCTATTTAAAGCTGTTTGCCTCTGATTAACTCTGTTTGCCTCTGTATAACTCTGCTTAACTCTGTTTGCCTCTGTTAGACTCTGTTTAAACCTGTTTGCCTCTGTTTAAATCTGTTTGCCTCTGTTTAATTCTGTTAGACTCTGTTGAACTCTGTTTGCCTCTGTTTAATTCTATTTAATTGTGTTTGCCTCTGTTTGCATCTGTTTAACTCTCTTTCACTCTGTTTGCCTCTGTTTAACTCTGTTTGCCTCTGTTTAACTCTGTTTGCCTCTGGTTGGCTCTGTTTGACTTTCTTTGCATCTGTTTAACACTGGTTGCCTTTGTCTAACTCTCGTTATCTCTGATGGTCTCTGTATGACTCTGTTTGCCTCTGTTTGCCGCTGGTAAACTCTGTTTGCCTCTGTTTAACCATGTTTGCCTCTGTTTAACTCTGTTAGCTTCTGTTGAAATCTGTTTGTCTCTGTTTAACTCTGTTAGCCTCTGTTGAACTCTGTTTGCCTCTGTTTTACTCTCTTTCACTCTGTTTGTCTCTGTTTAACTCTGTTTGCCTCTGTTTAACTCTGTTTGCCTCTGTTTGGCTCTGTTTGACTCTGTTTGCCTTTGTGTAACTCTGTTTAACTCTGTTTACCTCTGTTTGACAATGTCTGCCTCTGTTTGCCTCTGCTAGACTCTGTTTACCTCTGTTTGCCTCTGTTTAACTCTCTTTGCCTCTGTTTAACTCTGTTTGCCTCTGTTTAACTCTCTTTAACTCTCTTTGCATCTGTTACACACTGGTTGCCTCCATCTAACTCTCATTAGCTCTGCTGGCCTCTGGATAACTCAGTTTTCCATTGTTTGCCTCTGTTTAACTCTCTTTGCATCTGTTTAACTCTGTTCGCCTCTGTTTAACTCTGTTTGCCTCTCTTTAGCTCTGTTTAACTCCGTTTGCCTCTGTTCAACTCTGTTTGCCTCTGTTTAACTCTGTTATCCTCTGTTGAAATCTATTTAATTCTGGTAGCCTGTATTTGACTCTGTTTGCCTCTGTTCAACTCTGTTTGCCTCTGCTTGCCTCTATTTAAGTCTGTTTAATGCCGTTTGCCTCTGTTTAACTCTGCCTAACCCTGTTTGCCTCTGTTTAACTCTGTTTGCCTCTGTTTGTCTCTGTTTGCCTCTGTTTGTCTCTGTTTGCCTCTGTTTAACTCTGTTTGCTTCTGTTTAACTCTGTGTAAATCTTTTCACCTGTGTTTAACTCTATTTCCCTCTGTGTGCCTCGGTTTAACTCTGTTTAACTCTGTTTGCCTCTGTTTAACTCTGTTTGCCTCTGTTTAACTCTGTTCGCCTCTGTTTGACTCTGTTTCTCTCTATGTAGCTCTTTTTCACTCTGCTTGCCTCTGTTTAACACTGTTTGCCTCTATTCAGCTCTGTTTAACTCTGTTTGCCTCTGTTCAAGTCTGTTTGCCTCGGCTTAACTCTGTTAGCATCTGTTGAAATCTATTTAAATCTGTTTGCCTCTGTATAATTCTGCTTATCTCTGTTTGCCTCTGTTAAACTCTGTTTAAACCTTTTTGCCTCTGTTTAACTCTGTTTGCCTCTGTTTGCCTCTGTTTAACACTGTTTGCCTGTGTTTAACTCTGTTTGCCTCTGTTTAAATCTGTTTAACTGTGTTTGCCTCTGTTTGCCTCTGTTCAACTCTGTTTAACTCTGTTTGCCTCTGTTCAACTCTGTTTGCCTCTGTTTAACTCTGTTATCCTCTGTTAAACTCTGTTTGCCTCTATTTAGCTCTTTTTCACTCTGTTTGCCTCTGTTTAACTCTGCCTAACCCTGTTTCACTCTCTTTGCCTCTGTTTGCCTCTGTTTAACTCTGTTTGCCTCTCTTTGTCTCTGTTTGCCTCTGTTTAACTCTGTTCGCCTCTGTTTGGCTTTGTTTGACTCTGTTTGCCTTTGTGTAACTCTGTTTAACTCTGTTTGCCTCTGTTTGACAATGTCTGCCTCTGTTTGCCTCTGCTAGACTCTGTTTACCTCTGTTTGCCTCTGTTTAACTCTGTTTGCCTCTGCTTTGCTCTGTTTAACTGTGTTTGCCACTGTTCAACTCGGTTTGCCTCTGTTTAACTCTGTTTGCCTATGTTTGCCTCTGTTTAACTCTGTTTGCCTCTGTTTAATTCTGTTTGCCTCTGTTGAACACTGTTTAGCTCTGTGTGCCTCTTTTTGCCTCTGTTTAACTTTGTTTAACTTTCTTTGCATCTGTTTAACACTGGTTGCCTCTGTCTATCTCTCTTTATCTCTGATGTTCTCTGTATGATTCTGTTTGCCTCTGTTTAACCATGTTTGCCTCTGTTTAACTCTGTTAGCCTCTGTTGAAATCTGTTTGTCTCTGTTTAACTCTGTTAGCCTCTGTTGAGCTCTGTTTGCCTCTGTTAAACTCTGTTTAAACCTGTTTGCCTCTGTTTAACTCTCTTTCACTCTGTTTGCCTCTGTTTAACCATGTTTGCCTCTGTTAAACTCTGTTTGCCTCTGTTTGGCTCTGTTTGAGTCTGCTTGCCTTTTTGTAACTCTGTTTAACTCTGTTTGCCTCTGTTTGACAATGTCTGCCTCTGTTTGCCTCTGCTAGACTCTGTTTACCTCTGTTTGCCTCTGTTTAACTCTCTTTGCCTCTGTTTAACTCTGTTTGCCTCTGTTTAACTCTGTTTAACTCTCTTTGCATCTGTTTCACACTGGTTGCCTCCGTCTAACTCTCATTAACTCTGCTGGCCTCTGTATAACTCAGTTTTCCTTTGTTTGCCTGTGTTAAACTCTCTTTGCATCTGTTTAACTCTGTTCACCTCTGTTTAACTCTGTTTACCTCTCTTTAGCTCTGTTTAACTCCGTTTGCCTCTCTTCAACTCTGTTTGCTTCTGTTTAACTCTTTTAACCTCTGTTGAACTCTTTTTAATTCTGGTAGCCTCTATTTAGCTCTGTTTGCCTCTGTTTAACTCTGTTTGCCTCTGCTTGCCTCGATTTAAGTCTGTTTAACGCCATTTGCCTCTGTTTAACTCTGCCTAACCCTGTTTGCCTCTGTTTAATTCTATTTGCCTCTGTTTAACTCTGTTTGCCTCTGTTTGCCTCTGTTTGGCTCTATTTAAGTCTGTTTAAATCTGTTTGCTTCTGTTTAACTCTGTGTAAATCATTTCACCTCTGTTTAACTCTGTTTCCCTCTGTTTGCCTCTGTTTAACTCTGTTTGCCTCTGTTAAACTCTGTTTGCCTCTATTTAGCTCTTTTGCACTGTGCTTGCCTCTGTTTAACACTGTTTGCCTCTATTCAGCTCTGTTTAACTCTGTTTGCCTCTGTTCAAGACTGTTTGCCTCGGCTTAACTCTGTTAGCATCTGTTGAATTCTATTTAAAGCTGTTTGCCTCTGATTAACTCTGTTTGCCTCTGTATAACTCTGCTTAACTCTGTTTGCCTCTGTTAGACTCTGTTTAAACCTGTTTGCCTCTGTTTAACTCTGTTTGCCTCTGTTTGCCTCTGTTTAACACTGTTTGCCTGTGTTTAACTCTGTTTGCCTCTGTTTAAATCTGTTTTTCTCTGTTTGCCTCTGTTTGCCTCTGTTCAACTCTGTTGAACTCTGTTTATTTCTGTTTGCCTCTGTCTAAGTCTGTTTGCCTCTTTTTGCCTCTGTTTAACTCTGCTTTCCTCTGTCTAACGCTCGTTAAATCTGATGGCCTCTGTATAACTCAGGTTTCCTTTGTTTGCCTCTGTTTAACTCTGTTTGCATCTTTTTAACTCTGTTTTCCTCTGTTTAATTCTGTTTCCCTCTGTTTGCCAATGTTAAACTCTGTTTGCCTCTGCTTTGCTCTGTTTAACTCTGTTTGCCACTGTTCGACTGTTTGCATCTGTTTAACTCTGTTTGCCTGTGTTTAACTCTGTTTATCTCTGTTTCCCTCTGTTTAACTCTGTTTGCCTATGCTTTGCTCTGTTTAACTCTGTTTGCCACTGTTTAACTCTGTTTGCCTCTGTTTAACTCTGTTTACCTCTGTTTGCCTCTGTTTGCCTCTGTTTAACTCTGTTTGCCTCTGTTTAATTCTGTTAGCCTCTGTTGAACTCTGTTTGCCTCTGTTTAATTCTATTTAATTGTGTTTGCCTCTGTTTGCATCTGTTTAACTCTCTTTCATTCTGTTTGCCTCTGTTTAACTCTGTTTGCCTCTGTTTAACTCTGTTTGCCTCTGGTTGGCTCTGTTTGACTTTCTTTGCATCTGTTTAACACTGGTTGCCTTTGTCAAACTCTCGTTATCTCTGATGGTCTCTGTATGACTCTGTTTGCCTCTGTTTGCCGCTGGTAAACTCTGTTTGCCTCTGTTTAACTCTGTTTGCCTCTGTTTGCCTCTGTTTAACACTGTTTGCCTGTGTTTAACTCTGTTTGCCTCTGTTTAAATCTGTTTTTCTCTGTTTGCCTCTGTTTGCCTCTGTTCAACTCTGTTGAACTCTGTTTATTTCTGTTTGCCTCTGTCTAAGTCTGTTTGCCTCTTTTTGCCTCTGTTTAACTCTGCTTTCCTCTGTCTAACGCTCGTTAAATCTGATGGCCTCTGTATAACTCAGGTTTCCTTTGTTTGCCTCTGTTTAACTCTGTTTGCATCTTTTTAACTCTGTTTTCCTCTGTTTAATTCTGTTTCCCTCTGTTTGCCAATGTTAAACTCTGTTTGCCTCTGCTTTGCTCTGTTTAACTCTGTTTGCCACTGTTCGACTGTTTGCATCTGTTTAACTCTGTTTGCCTGTGTTTAACTCTGTTTATCTCTGTTTCCCTCTGTTTAACTCTGTTTGCCTATGCTTTGCTCTGTTTAACTCTGTTTGCCACTGTTTAACTCTGTTTGCCTCTGTTTAACTCTGTTTACCTCTGTTTGCCTCTGTTTGCCTCTGTTTAACTCTGTTTGCCTCTGTTTAATTCTGTTAGCCTCTGTTGAACTCTGTTTGCCTCTGTTTAATTCTATTTAATTGTGTTTGCCTCTGTTTGCATCTGTTTAACTCTCTTTCATTCTGTTTGCCTCTGTTTAACTCTGTTTGCCTCTGTTTAACTCTGTTTGCCTCTGGTTGGCTCTGTTTGACTTTCTTTGCATCTGTTTAACACTGGTTGCCTTTGTCAAACTCTCGTTATCTCTGATGGTCTCTGTATGACTCTGTTTGCCTCTGTTTGCCGCTGGTAAACTCTGTTTGCCTCTGTTTAACTCTGTTTGCCTCTGTTTGCCTCTGTTTAACACTGTTTGCCTGTGTTTAACTCTGTTTGCCTCTGTTTAAATCTGTTTTTCTCTGTTTGCCTCTGTTTGCCTCTGTTCAACTCTGTTGAACTCTGTTTATTTCTGTTTGCCTCTGTCTAAGTCTGTTTGCCTCTTTTTGCCTCTGTTTAACTCTGCTTTCCTCTGTCTAACTCTCGTTAAATCCGATGGCCTCTGTATAACTCAGTTTTCCTTTGTTTGCCTCTGTTTAACTCAGTTTGCATCTTTTTAACTCTGTTTTCCTCTGTTTAATTCTGTTTCCCTCTGTTTGCCAATGTTAAACTCTGTTTGCCTCTGCTTTGCTCTGTTTAACTCTGTTTGCCACTGTTTAACTCTGTTTGCCTCTGTTTAACTCTGTTTACCTGTGTTTAACTCTGTTTATCTCTGTTTCCCTCTGTTTAACTCTGTTTAATTCTGTTAGCCTCTGTTGAACTCTGTTTGCCTCTGTTTAATTCTATAAATTGTGTTTGCCTCTGTTTGCATCTGTTTAACTCTCTTTCACTCTGTTTGCCTCTGTTTAACTCTGTTTGTCTCTGTTTAACTCTGTTTGCCTCTGGTTGGCTCTGTTTGACTTTCTTTGCATCTGTTTAACACTGGTTGCCTTTGTCAAACTCTCGTTATCTCTGATGGTCTCTGTATGACTCTGTTTGCCTCTGTTTGCCGCTGGTAAACTCTGTTTGCCTCTGTTTAACCATGTTTGCCTCTGTTTAACTCTGTTAGCCTCTGTTGAAATCTGTTTGTCTCTGTTTAACTCTGTTAGCCTCTGTTGAACTCTGTTTGCCTCTGTTTAATTCTATTTAATTGTGTTTGCCTCTGTTTGCATCTGTTTAACTCTCTTTCACTCTGTTTGTCTCTGTTTAACTCTGTTTGCCTCTGTTTAACTCTGTTTGCCTGTGTTCAACTCTGTTTGCCTCTGCTTGCCTCGATTTAAGTCTGTTTAATGCCGTTTGCCTCTGTTTAACTCTGTTTTGCCTCTGTTTAACTCTGTTTGCCTCTGTTTGTCTCTGTTTGCCTCTGTTTAACTCTGTTTGCTTCTGTTTAACACTATTAGCCTCTGTTGAAATCTGTTTGCCTCTGTTTAACTCTGTTAGCCTCTGTTGTAATCTGTTTTACTCTGTTTGCCTCTGTTTAACTCTGTTTAACTCTGTTTTCCTCTGTTTGACTCTGTGTAAAAATGTTTCACTCTGTTTAACCCTGTTTGCCTTTGTGTAACTCTGTTTGCCTCTGTTTGACAATGTCTGCCTCTGTTTGCCTCTGCTAGACTCTGTTTATCTCTGTTTGCCTCTGTTTAACTCTATTTGCCTCTGTTTAACTCTGTTCGCCTCTGTTAAACACTGCCTCTGTTTGCCTCTGTTAAACTCTGTTTGCCTCTATTTAGCTCTTTTTCACTCTGTTTGCCTCTGTTTAACACTGTTAGCCTCTATTCAGCTCTGTTTATCTCTGTTTGCCTCTGTTCAATTCTGTTTGCCTCTGCTTAACTCTGTTAGCATCTGTTGAACTCTATTTAAATCTGTTTTCCTCTGTTTAACTCTGTTTTCCTCTGTTTTGCCTCTGTATAAATCTGTTTAATTCTGTTTGCCTCTGTTTAAATCTGTTTCAACCTGTTTGCCTCTGTTTAAATCTGGTTGCCTCTGTTTGCCTATGTTTCACTCTGTTTGCCTCTGTTTGCCTCTTTTTAAATCTGTTGAACTCTATTTAGCTCTGTTTGCCTCTGTCTAAGTCTGTTTGCCTCTTTTTGCCTCTGTTTAACTCTGTTTAACTCTCTTTGCATCTGTTTAACTCCGGTTGCCTCCATCTAAATGTCTTTAACTCTGATGCCTCTGTACAACTCAGTTTTGCTTGGTTTGCCCTCTTGTTAACTCTGTTTGCAACTTTTTAACTCAGTTTTCCTCTGTTTAACTCTGTTTGCCTCTGTTTGCCGCTGGTAAACTCTGTTTGCCTCTGCCTTGCTCTGTTTTAACTCTGTTTGCCTCTGTTCAACTCTGTTTGTCTCTGTTTAACTCTGTTTGCCTCTGCTTGCCTCTGTTTAACTCTGTTTAATGCCGTTTGACTCTGTTTTAACTCTGTCTAAACCTGTTTGCCTCTGTTTAACTCTGTTTGCCTCTGTTTGCCTCTGTTTAACTCTGTTTGCCTCTGCTTGTCTCTGTGTGCCTCTGTGTAACTCTGTTTGTCTCTGTTTAACTCTGTTTGCATCTGATTGCCTCTGTTTAACTCTGTGTAAATCATTTCGCCTCGGTTTAACTCTGTTTCCCTCTGTGTTCCTCAGTTTAACTCTGTTTAACTCTCTTTGTCTCTGTTTAAATGTTTGTCTCTGTTTGCCTCTGTTAAACTCTGTTTAACTCTCTTTGCCTCTGTTAAACTCTGTTTAAACCTGTTTGCCTGTGTTTAACTCTGTTTAACACTTTTGCCTCTGTTTAACTCTGTCTTACACTGTTTTCCTCTGTTTAACTCTGTATGCCTCTGTTTGCCTTTGTTTAATTCTGTTTGCCTCTGTTTGCCTCTGTTCAACTCTGTTGAACTCTGTTTATTTCTGTTTGCCTCTGTCTAAGTCTGTTTGCCTCTTTTTGCCTCTGTTTAACTCTGCTTTCCTCTGTCTAACTCTCGTTAAATCTGATGGCCTCTGTATAACTCAGTTTTCCCTTGTTTGCCTCTGTTTTAACTCTGTTTGCATCTTTTTAACTCTGTTTTCCTCTGTTTAATTCTGTTTCCCTCTGTTTGCCAATGTTAAACTCTGTTTGCCTCTGCTTTGCTCTGTTTAACTCTGTTTGCCACTGTTTAACTCGGTTTGCCTCTGTTTAACTCTGTTTACCTGTGTTTAACTCTGTTTATCTCTGTTTCCCTCTGTTTAACTCTGTTTAATTCTGTTAGCCTCTGTTGAACTCTGTTTGCCTCTGTTTAATTCTATTTAATTGTGTTTGCCTCTGTTTGCATCTGTTTAACTCTCTTTCACTCTGTTTGCCTCTGTTTAACTCTGTTTGCCTCTGTTTAACTCTGTTTGCCTCTGGTTGGCTCTGTTTGACTTTCTTTGCATCTGTTTAACACTGGTTGCCTTTGTCAAACTCTCGTTATCTCTGATGGTCTCTGTATGACTCTGTTTGCCTCTCTTTAGCTCTGTTTAACTCCGTTTGCCTCTGTTCAACTCTGTTTGCCTGTGTTTAACTCTGTTTAACACTTTTGCCTCTGTTTAACTCTGTCTTACACTGTTTTCCTCTGTTTAACTCTGTATGCCTCTGTTTGCCTTTGTTTAATTCTGTTTGCCTCTGTTTGCCTCTGTGTGCCTCTGTATAAGTCTGTTTGCCTCTGTTAACTCTGTTTGCCTCTGTTTAACTCTGTGTAAATCATTTTGCCTCTTTTTAACTCTGTTTCCCTCTGTTTGCCTCGGTTTAACTCTGTTTAAATTCTCTTTGCCTCTGTTTAACTCTGTTTGCCTCTGTTTGCCTCTGTTTACCTCTGTTTTCTCTCTGTTTGCCTCTGTTTAACTCTGTTTGCCTCTGCTGAACTCTGTTTAGCTCTGTTTGCCTCTTTTTTCCTCTGTTGAACTCTGTTTAACTCTCTTTGCATCTGTTTAACTCTGGTTGCCTCTGTCTAACTCTCGTTAACTCTGATGGCCTCTGTTTCACTCAGTTTTCCTTTGTGTACCTCTGTTTAACTCTGTTTGCATCTTTTTAACTCTGTTTGCATCTGTTTAACTCTGTTGCCTCTGTTTGCCGCTGTTAAACTCTGTTTGCCTCTGTTGAAATCTGTTTTACTCTGTTTGCCTCTGTTTGCCTCTGTTTAAATCCGTTTGCCTCTATTCAGCTCTGTTTATCACTGTTTGCCTCTGTTCAACTCTGTTTGCCTCTGCTTTGCTCTGTTTAACTCTGTTTGCCTCTGTTCAACTCTGTTTGCATCTGTTTAACTCTGTTTGCCTCTGCTTGCCTCTGTTTAACTCTGTTTAACGCCGTTTGCCTCTGTTTAACTCTGTTTGCCTCTGTTTGCCTCTGCTTAACTCTGTTTGTCTCTGTGTGCCTCTGTGTAACTCTGTTTGTCTCTGTTTAACTCTGTTTGCCTCTGATTAACTCTGTTTGCCTCTGTTTGCCGCTGTTAAACTCTGTTTGCCTCTGCTTTGCTCTGTTCAACTCTGTTTGCATCTTTTTAACTCTGTTTGCCTCTGCTTGCCTCTGTTTAACTCTGTTTAATGCCGTTTGCCTCTGTTTAACTCTGTCTAAACCTTTTTGCCTCTGTTTAACTCTGTTTGCCTCTGTTTGCCTCTGTTTAACTCTGTTTGCTTATGTTTGTCTCTGTTTGCCTCTGTGTAACTCTGTTTGTCTGTGTTTAACTCTGTTTGCCTCTGATTAACTCTGTTGCCTCTGTTTGCCTCTGTATAACTCTGCTTAACTCTCTTTGCCTCTGTTAAACTCTGCTTAAACCTGTTTGCCTCTGTTTAACTCTGTTTGCTTCTGTTTAACACTATTAGCCTCTGTTGAAATCTGTTTGCCTCTGTTTAACTCTGTTAGCCTCTGTTGAAATCTGTTTTACTCTGTTTGCCTCTGTTTAACTCTGTTTAACTCTGTTTGCCTCTGTGTGACTCTGTGTAAAAATGTTTAACTCTGTTTAACCCTGTTTGCCTTTGTGTAACTCTGTTTGCCTCTGTTTGACAATGTCTGCCTCTGTTTGCCTCTGCTAGACTCAGTTTATCTCTGTTTGCCTCTGTTTAACTCTCTTTGCCTCTGTTTAACTCTCTTTGCCTCTATTTAAATCTGTGTTAATCTGTTTGCCTCTGCTTAAATCTGTTTGACTCTGTTTAAATCTGCTTAACTCTCTTTGCATCTGTTTCACTCTGGTTGCCTCCGTGTAACTCTCGTTAACTCTGATGGCCTCTGTATAACTCAGTTTTCCTTTGTTTGCCTCTGTTTATCACTGTTTGCATCTGTTTAACTCTGTTTGCATCTGTTTAACTCTGTTTAACTCTGTTTGCCTCTGTTAAACTCTGTTTGCCTCTATTTAGCTCTTTTGCACTGTGCTTGCCTCTGTTTAACAGTGTTTGCCTCTATTCAGCTCTGTTTAGCTCTGTTTGCCTCTGTTCAAGACTGTTTGCCTCGGCTTAACTCTGTTAGCATCTGTTGAATTCTATTTAAAGCTGTTTGCCTCTGATTAACTCTGTTTGCCTCTGTATAACTCTGCTTAACTCTGTTTGCCTCTGTTAGACTCTGTTTAAACCTGTTTGCCTCTGTTTAACTCTGTTTGCCTCTGTTTGCCTCTGTTTAACACTGTTTGCCTGTGTTTAACTCTGTTTGCCTCTGTTTAAATCTGTTTTTCTCTGTTTGCCTCTGTTTGCCTCTGTTCAACTCTGTTGAACTCTGTTTATTTCTGTTTGCCTCTGTCTAAGTCTGTTTGCCTCTTTTTGCCTCTGTTTAACTCTGCTTTCCTCTGTCTAACTCTCGTTAAATCTGATGGCCTCTGTATAACTCAGTTTTCCTTTGTTTGCCTCTGTTTAACTCTGTTTGCATCTTTTTAACTCTGTTTTCCTCTGTTTAATTCTGTTTCCCTCTGTTTGCCAATGTTAAACTCTGTTTGCCTCTGCTTTGCTCTGTTTAACTCTGTTTGCCACTGTTTAACTCGGTTTGCCTCTGTTTAACTCTGTTTACCTGTGTTTAACTCTGTTTATCTCTGTTTCCCTCTGTTTAACTCTGTTTAATTCTGTTAGCCTCTGTTGAACTCTGTTTGCCTCTGTTTAATTCTATTTAATTGTGTTTGCCTCTGTTTGCATCTGTTTAACTCTCTTTCACTCTGTTTGCCTCTGTTTAACTCTGTTTGCCTCTGTTTAACTCTGTTTGCCTCTGGTTGGCTCTGTTTGACTTTCTTTGCATCTGTTTAACACTGGTTGCCTTTGTCAAACTCTCGTTATCTCTGATGGTCTCTGTATGACTCTGTTTGCCTCTCTTTAGCTCTGTTTAACTCCGTTTGCCTCTGTTCAACTCTGTTTGCCTGTGTTTAACTCTGTTTAAACACTTTTGCCTCTGTTTAACTCTGTCTTACACTGTTTTCCTCTGTTTAACTCTGTATGCCTCTGTTTGCCTTTGTTTAATTCTGTTTGCCTCTGTTTGCCTCTGTGTGCCTCTGTATAAGTCTGTTTGCCTCTGTTAACTCTGTTTGCCTCTGTTTAACTCTGTGTAAATCATTTTGCCTCTTTTTAACTCTGTTTCCCTCTGTTTGCCTCGGTTTAACTCTGTTTAAATCTCTTTGCCTCTGTTTAACTCTGTTTGCCTCTGTTTGCCTCTGTTTACCTCTGTTTCTCTCTGTTTGCCTCTGTTTAACTCTGTTTGCCTCTGCTGAACTCTGTTTAGCTCTGTTTGCCTCTTTTTTCCTCTGTTGAACTCTGTTTAACTCTCTTTGCATCTGTTTAACTCTGGTTGCCTCTGTCTAACTCTCGTTAACTCTGATGGCCTCTGTTTCACTCAGTTTTCCTTTGTGTACCTCTGTTTAACTCTGTTTGCATCTTTTTAACTCTGTTTGCATCTGTTTAACTCTGTTTGCCTCTGTTTGCCGCTGTTAAACTCTGTTTGCCTCTGATGAAATCTGTTTTACTCTGTTTGCCTCTGTTTGCCTCTGTTTAAATCCGTTTGCCTCTATTCAGCTCTGTTTATCACTGTTTGCCTCTGTTCAACTCTGTTTGCCTCTGCTTTGCTCTGTTTAACTCTGTTTGCCTCTGTTCAACTCTGTTTGCATCTGTTTAACTCTGTTTGCCTCTGCTTGCCTCTGTTTAACTCTGTTTAACGCCGTTTGCCTCTGTTTAACTCTGTTTGCCTCTGTTTGCCTCTGCTTCACTCTGTTTGTCTCTGTGTGCCTCTGTGTAACTCTGTTTGTCTCTGTTTAACTCTGTTTGCCTCTGATTAACTCTGTTTGCCTCTGTTTGCCGCTGTTAAACTCTGTTTGCCTCTGCTTTGCTCTGTTCAACTCTGTTTGCATCTTTTTAACTCTGTTTGCCTCTGCTTGCCTCTGTTTAACTCTGTTTAATGCCGTTTGCCTCTGTTTAACTCTGTCTAAACCTTTTTGCCTCTGTTTAACTCTGTTTGCCTCTGTTTGCCTCTGTTTAACTCTGTTTGCTTATGTTTGTCTCTGTTTGCCTCTGTGTAACTCTGTTTGTCTGTGTTTAACTCTGTTTGCCTCTGATTAACTCTGTTTGCCTCTGTTTGCCTCTGTATAACTCTGCTTAACTCTCTTTGCCTCTGTTAAACTCTGCTTAAACCTGTTTGCCTCTGTTTAACTCTGTTTGCCTCTGTTTGCCTCTGTTTAACTCTGTTTGCCTGTGTTTAACTCTGTTTGCCTCTGTTTCAATCTGTTTAACTCTGTTTGCCTCTGTTTGTCTCTGTTCAACTCTGTTGAGCTCTGTTTAGCTCTGTTTGCCTCTGTCTAAGTCTGTTTGCCTCTTTATGCCTCTGTCTAACTCTGTTTAACTCTCTTTGCTTCTGTTTAACTCTGGTTTCCTCCGTCTAACTCTCGTTAACTCTGATGGCCTCTGTATAACTCAGTTTTCCTTTGTTTGCCTCTGTTAAACTCTGTTTGCCTCTGTTTAACTCTGTTTGCCTCTGTTTAACACTATTAGCCTCTGTTGAAATCTGTTTGCCTCTGTTTAACTCTGTTAGCCTCTGTTGAAATCTGTTTTACTCTGTTTGCCTCTGTTTAACTCTGTTTAACTCTGTTTGCCTCTGTTTGACTCTGTGTAAAAATGTTTAACTCTGTTTAACCCTGTTTGCCTTTGTGTAACTCTGTTTGCCTCTGTTTGACAATGTCTGCCTCTGTTTGCCTCTGTTTGCCTCTGTTTAAATCCGTTTGCCTCTATTCAGCTCTGTTTATCACTGTTTGCCTCTGTTCAACTCTGTTTGCCTCTGCTTTGCTCTGCTTAACTCTGTTTGCCTCTGTTCAACTCTGTTTGCATCTGTTTAACTCTGTTTGCCTCTGCTTGCCTCTGTTTAACTCTGTTTAACGCCGTTTGCCTCTGTTTAACTCTGTTTGCCTCTGTTTGCCTCTGCTTCACTCTGTTTGTCTCTGTGTGCCTCTGTGTAACTCTGTTTGTCTCTGTTTAACTCTGTTTGCCTCTGATTAACTCTGTTTGCCTCTGTTTGCCGCTGTTAAACTCTGTTTGCCTCTGCTTTGCTCTGTTCAACTCTGTTTGCATCTTTTTAACTCTGTTTGCCTCTGCTTGCCTCTGTTTAACTCTGTTTAATGCCGTTTGCCTCTGTTTAACTCTGTCTAAACCTTTTTGCCTCTGTTTAACTCTGTTTGCCTCTGTTTGCCTCTGTTTAACTCTGTTTGCTTATGTTTGTCTCTGTTTGCCTCTGTGTAACTCTGTTTGTCTGTGTTTAACTCTGTTTGCCTCTGATTAACTCTGTTTGCCTCTGTTTGCCTCTGTATAACTCTGCTTAACTCTCTTTGCCTCTGTTAAACTCTGCTTAAACCTGTTTGCCTCTGTTTAACTCTGTTTGCCTCTGTTTGCCTCTGTTTAACTCTGTTTGCCTGTGTTTAACTCTGTTTGCCTCTGTTTCAATCTGTTTAACTCTGTTTGCCTCTGTTTGTCTCTGTTCAACTCTGTTGAGCTCTGTTTAGCTCTGTTTGCCTCTGTCTAAGTCTGTTTGCCTCTTTATGCCTCTGTCTAACTCTGTTTAACTCTCTTTGCTTCTGTTTAACTCTGGTTTCCTCCGTCTAACTCTCGTTAACTCTGATGGCCTCTGTATAACTCAGTTTTCCTTTGTTTGCCTCTGTTAAACTCTGTTTGCCTCTGTTTAACTCTGTTTGCCTCTGTTTAACACTATTAGCCTCTGTTGAAATCTGTTTGCCTCTGTTTAACTCTGTTAGCCTCTGTTGAAATCTGTTTTACTCTGTTTGCCTCTGTTTAACTCTGTTTAACTCTGTTTGCCTCTGTTTGACTCTGTGTAAAAATGTTTAACTCTGTTTAACCCTGTTTGCCTTTGTGTAACTCTGTTTGCCTCTGTTTGACAATGTCTGCCTCTGTTTGCCTCTGTTTGCCTCTGTTTAAATCCGTTTGCCTCTATTCAGCTCTGTTTATCACTGTTTGCCTCTGTTCAACTCTGTTTGCCTCTGCTTTGCTCTGCTTAACTCTGTTTGCCTCTGTTCAACTCTGTTTGCATCTGTTTAACTCTGTTTGCCTCTGCTTGCCTCTGTTTAACTCTGTTTAACGCCGTTTGCCTCTGTTTAACTCTGTTTGCCTCTGTTTGCCTCTGCTTCACTCTGTTTGTCTCTGTGTGCCTCTGTGTAACTCTGTTTGTCTCTGTTTAACTCTGTTTGCCTCTGATTAACTCTGTTTGCCTCTGTTTGCCGCTGTTAAACTCTGTTTGCCTCTGCTTTGCTCTGTTCAACTCTGTTTGCATCTTTTTAACTCTGTTTGCCTCTGCTTGCCTCTGTTTAACTCTGTTTAATGCCGTTTGCCTCTGTTTAACTCTGTCTAAACCTTTTTGCCTCTGTTTAACTCTGTTTGCCTCTGTTTGCCTCTGTTTAACTCTGTTTGCTTATGTTTGTCTCTGTTTGCCTCTGTGTAACTCTGTTTGTCTGTGTTTAACTCTGTTTGCCTCTGATTAACTCTGTTTGCCTCTGTTTGCCTCTGTATAACTCTGCTTAACTCTCTTTGCCTCTGTTAAACTCTGCTTAAACCTGTTTGCCTCTGTTTAACTCTGTTTGCCTCTGTTTGCCTCTGTTTAACTCTGTTTGCCTGTGTTTAACTCTGTTTGCCTCTGTTTCAATCTGTTTAACTCTGTTTGCCTCTGTTTGTCTCTGTTCAACTCTGTTGAGCTCTGTTTAGCTCTGTTTGCCTCTGTCTAAGTCTGTTTGCCTCTTTATGCCTCTGTCTAACTCTGTTTAACTCTCTTTGCTTCTGTTTAACTCTGGTTTCCTCCGTCTAACTCTCGTTAACTCTGATGGCCTCTGTATAACTCAGTTTTCCTTTGTTTGCCTCTGTTAAACTCTGTTTGCCTCTGTTTAACTCTGTTTGCCTCTGTTTAACACTATTAGCCTCTGTTGAAATCTGTTTGCCTCTGTTTAACTCTGTTAGCCTCTGTTGAAATCTGTTTTACTCTGTTTGCCTCTGTTTAACTCTGTTTAACTCTGTTTGCCTCTGTTTGACTCTGTGTAAAAATGTTTAACTCTGTTTAACCCTGTTTGCCTTTGTGTAACTCTGTTTGCCTCTGTTTGACAATGTCTGCCTCTGTTTGCCTCTGCTAGACTCTGTTTAAATCTGTTTGCCTCTGTTTAACTCTCTTTGCCTCTGTTTAACTCTGTTTGCCTCTATTTAAATCTGTGTTAATCTGTTTGCCTCTGCTTAAATCTGTTTGACTCTGTTTAAATCTGCTTAACTCTCTTTGCATCTGTTTCACTCTGGTTGCCTCCGTGTAACTCTCGTTAACTCTGATGGCCTCTGTATAACTCAGTTTTCCTTTGTTTGCCTCTGTTTATCACTGTTTGCATCTGTTTAACTCTGTTTGCATCTGTTTAACTCTGTTTAACTCTGTTTGCCTCTGTTAAACTCTGTTTGCCTCTATTTAGCTCTTTTGCACTGTGGTTGCCTCTGTTTAACAGTGTTTGCCTCTATTCAGCTCTGTTTAGCTCTGTTTGCCTCTGTTCAAGACTGTTTGCCTCGGCTTAACTCTGTTAGCATCTGTTGAATTCTATTTAAAGCTGTTTGCCTCTGATTAACTCTGTTTGCCTCTGTATAACTCTGCTTAACTCTGTTTGCCTCTGTTAGACTCTGTTTAAACCTGTTTGCCTCTGTTTAACTCTGTTTGCCTCTGTTTGCCTCTGTTTAACACTGTTTGCCTGTGTTTAACTCTGTTTGCCTCTGTTTAAATCTGTTTTTCTCTGTTTGCCTCTGTTTGCCTCTGTTCAACTCTGTTGAACTCTGTTTATTTCTGTTTGCCTCTGTCTAAGTCTGTTTGTCTCTTTTTGCCTCTGTTTAACTCTGCTTTCCTCTGTCTAACTCTCGTTAAATCTGATGGCCTCTGTATAACTCAGTTTTCCTTTGTTTGCCTCTGTTTAACTCTGTTTGCATCTTTTTAACTCTGTTTTCCTCTGTTTAATTCTGTTTCCCTCTGTTTGCCAATGTTAAACTCTGTTTGCCTCTGCTTTGCTCTGTTTAACTCTGTTTGCCACTGTTTAACTCGGTTTGCCTCTGTTTAACTCTGTTTACCTGTGTTTAACTCTGTTTATCTCTGTTTCCCTCTGTTTAACTCTGTTTAATTCTGTTAGCCTCTGTTGAACTCTGTTTGCCTCTGTTTAATTCTATTTAATTGTGTTTGCCTCTGTTTGCATCTGTTTAACTCTCTTTCACTCTGTTTGCCTCTGTTTAACTCTGTTTGCCTCTGTTTAACTCTGTTTGCCTCTGGTTGGCTCTGTTTGACTTTCTTTGCATCTGTTTAACACTGGTTGCCTTTGTCAAACTCTCGTTATCTCTGATGGTCTCTGTATGACTCTGTTTGCCTCTCTTTAGCTCTGTTTAACTCCGTTTGCCTCTGTTCAACTCTGTTTGCCTCTGTTTAACTCTGTTATCCTCTGTTGAACTCTATTTAATTCTGGTAGCCTGTATTTAACTCTGTTTGCCTGTGTTCAACTCTGTTTGCCTCTGCTTGCCTCGATTTAAGTCTGTTTAATGCCGTTTGCCTCTGTTTAACTCTGCCTAACGCTGTTTGCCTCTGTTTAACTCTGTTTGCCTCTGTTTAACTCTGTTTGCCTCTGTTTGTCTCTGTTTGCCTCTGTTTAACTCTGTTTGCTTCTGTTTAACACTATTAGCCTCTGTTGAAATCTGTTTGCCTCTGTTTAACTCTGTTAGCCTCTGTTGTAATCTGTTTTACTCTGTTTGCCTCTGTTTAACTCTGTTTTCCTCTGTTTGACTCTGTGTAAAAATGTTTCACTCTGTTTAACCCTGTTTGCCTTTGTGTAACTCTGTTTGCCTCTGTTTGACAATGTCTGCCTCTGTTTGCCTCTGCTAGACTCTGTTTATCTCTGTTTGCCTCTGTTTAACTCTATTTGCCTCTGTTTAACTCTGTTCGCCTCTGTTAAACACTGCCTCTGTTTGCCTCTGTTAAACTCTGTTTGCCTCTATTTAGCTCTTTTTCACTCTGTTTGCCTCTGTTTAACACTGTTAGCCTCTATTCAGCTCTGTTTATCTCTGTTTGCCTCTGTTCAACTCTGTTTGCCTCTGTTTAACTCTGTTAGCATCTGTTGAACTCTATTTAAATCTGTTTTCCTCTGTTTAACTCTGTTTTCCTCTGTTTGCCTCTGTATAAATCTGTTTAATTCTGTTTGCCTCTGTTTAAATCTGTTTCAACCTGTTTGCCTCTGTTTAAATCTGGTTGCCTCTGTTTGCCTATGTTTCACTCTGTTTGCCTCTGTTTGCCTCTTTTTAAATCTGTTGAACTCTATTTAGCTCTGTTTGCCTCTGTCTAAGTCTGTTTGCCTCTTTTTGCCTCTGTTTAACTCTGTTTAACTCTCTTTGCATCTGTTTAACTCCGGTTGCCTCCATCTAAATGTCTTTAACTCTGATGCCTCTGTACAACTCAGTTTTGCTTGGTTTGCCTCTTGTTAACTCTGTTTGCAACTTTTTAACTCAGTTTTCCTCTGTTTAACTCTGTTTGCCTCTGTTCAACTCTGTTTGTCTCTGTTTAACTCTGTTTGCCTCTGCTTGCCTCTGTTTAACTCTGTTTAATGCCGTTTGACTCTGTTTAACTCTGTCTAAACCTGTTTGCCTCTGTTTAACTCTGTTTGCCTCTGTTTGCCTCTGTTTAACTCTGTTTGCCTCTGCTTGTCTCTGTGTGCCTCTGTGTAACTCTGTTTGTCTCTGTTTAACTCTGTTTGCATCTGATTGCCTCTGTTTAACTCTGTGTAAATCATTTCGCCTCGGTTTAACTCTGTTTCCCTCTGTGTTCCTCAGTTTAACTCTGTTTAACTCTCTTTGTCTCTGTTTAAATGTTTGTCTCTGTTTGCCTCTGTTAAACTCTGTTTAACTCTCTTTGCCTCTGTTAAACTCTGTTTAAACCTGTTTGCCTGTGTTTAACTCTGTTTAACACTTTTGCCTCTGTTTAACTCTGTCTTACACTGTTTTCCTCTGTTTAATTCTGTATGCCTCTGTTTGCCTTTGTTTAATTCTGTTTGCCTCTGTTTGCCTCTGTGTGCCTCTGTATAAGTCTGTTTGCCTCTGTTAACTCTGTTTGCCTCTGTTTAACTCTGTGTAAATCATTTTGCCTCTTTTTAACTCTGTTTCCCTCTGTGTGCCTCGGTTTAACTCTGTTTAAATCTCTTTGCCTCTGTTTAACTCTGTTTGCCTCTGTTTGCCTCTGTTTACCTCTGTTTCTCTCTGTTTGCCTCTGTTTAACTCTGCTTGCCTCTGCTGAACTCTGTTTAGCTCTGTTTGCCTCTTTTTTCCTCTGTTGAACTCTGTTTAACTCTCTTTGCATCTGTTTAACTCTGGTTGCCTCTGTCTAACTCTCGTTAACTCTGATGGCCTCTGTTTCACTCAGTTTTCCTTTGTGTACCTCTGTTTAACTCTGTTTGCATCTTTTTAACTCTGTTTGCATCTGTTTAACTCTGTTTGCCTCTATTTGCCGCTGTTAAACTCTGTTTGCCTCTGTTGAAATCTGTTTTACTCTGTTTGCCTCTGTTTGCCTCTGTTTAAATCCGTTTGCCTCTATTCAGCTCTGTTTATCACTGTTTGCCTCTGTTCAACTCTGTTTGCCTCTGCTTTGCTCTGTTTAACTCTGTTTGCCTCTGTTCAACTCTGTTTGCATCTGTTTGCCTCTGTATAACTCTGCTTAACTCTCTTTGCCTCTGTTAAACTCTGCTTAAACCTGTTTGCCTCTGTTTAACTCTGTTTGCCTCTGTTTGCCTCTGTTTAACTCTGTTTGCCTGTGTTTAACTCTGTTTGCCTCTGTTTAAATCTGTTTAACTCTGTTTGCCTCTGTTTGTCTCTGTTCAACTCTGTTGAGCTCTGTTTAGCTCTGTTTGCCTCTGTCTAAGTCTGTTTGCCTCTTTATGCCTCTGTCTAACTCTGTTTAACTCTCTTTGCCTCTGTTTAACTCTGGTTTCCTCCGTCTAACTCTCGTTAACTCTGATGGCCTCTGTATAACTCAGTTTTCCTTTGTTTGCCTCTGTTAAACTCTGTTTGCCTCTGTTTAACTCTGTTTGCTTCTGTTTAACACTATTAGCCTCTGTTGAAATCTGTTTGCCTCTGTTTAACTCTGTTAGCCTCTGTTGAAATCTGTTTTACTCTGTTTGCCTCTGTTTAACTCTGTTTAACTCTGTTTGCCTCTGTGTGACTCTGTGTAAAAATGTTTAACTCTGTTTAACCCTGTTTGCCTTTGTGTAACTCTGTTTGCCTCTGTTTGACAATGTCTGCCTCTGTTTGCCTCTGCTAGACTCTGTTTATCTCTGTTTGCCTCTGTTTAACTCTCTTTGCCTCTGTGTTAATCTGTTTGCCTCTATTTAAATCTGTGTTAATCTGTTTGCCTCTGCTTAAATCTGTTTGACTCTGTTTAAATCTGCTTAACTCTCTTTGCATCTGTTTCACTCTGGTTGCCTCCGTGTAACTCTCGTTAACTCTGATGGCCTCTGTATAACTCAGTTTTCCTTTGTTTTCCTCTGTTTATCACTGTTTGCATCTGTTTAACTCTGTTTGCATCTGTTTAACTCTGTTTAACTCTGTTTGCCTCTGTTAAACTCTGTTTGCCTCTATTTAGCTCTTTTGCACTGTGCTTGCCTCTGTTTAACAGTGTTTGCCTCTATTCAGCTCTGTTTAGCTCTGTTTGCCTCTGTTCAAGACTGTTTGCCTCGGCTTAACTCTGTTAGCATCTGTTGAATTCTATTTAAAGCTGTTTGCCTCTGATTAACTCTGTTTGCCTCTGTATAACTCTGCTTAACTCTGTTTGCCTCTGTTAGACTCTGTTTAAACCTGTTTGCCTCTGTTTAACTCTGTTTGCCTCTGTTTGCCTCTGTTTAACACTGTTTGCCTGTGTTTAACTCTGTTTGCCTCTGTTTAAATCTGTTTTTCTCTGTTTGCCTCTGTTTGCCTCTGTTCAACTCTGTTGAACTCTGTTTATTTCTGTTTGCCTCTGTCTAAGTCTGTTTGCCTCTTTTTGCCTCTGTTTAACTCTGCTTTCCTCTGTCTAACTCTCGTTAAATCTGATGGCCTCTGTATAACTCAGGTTTCCTTTGTTTGCCTCTGTTTAACTCTGTTTGCTTCTTTTTAACTCTGTTTTCCTCTGTTTAATTCTGTTTCCCTCTGTTTGCCAATGTTAAACTCTGTTTGCCTCTGCTTTGCTCTGTTTAACTCTGTTTGCCACTGTTTAACTCGGTTTGCCTCTGTTTAACTCTGTTTACCTGTGTTTAACTCTGTTTATCTCTGTTTCCCTCTGTTTAACTCTGTTTAATTCTGTTAGCCTCTGTTGAACTCTGTTTGCCTCTGTTTAATTCTATTTAATTGTGTTTGCCTCTGTTTGCATCTGTTTAACTCTCTTTCACTCTGTTTGCCTCTGTTTAACTCTGTTTGCCTCTGTTTAACTCTGTTTGCCTCTGGTTGGCTCTGTTTGACTTTCTTTGCATCTGTTTAACACTGGTTGCCTTTGTCAAACTCTCGTTATCTCTGATGGTCTCTGTATGACTCTGTTTGCCTCTCTTTAGCTCTGTTTAACTCCGTTTGCCTCTGTTCAACTCTGTTTGCCTCTGTTTAACTCTGTTATCCTCTGTTGAACTCTATTTAATTCTGGTAGCCTGTATTTAACTCTGTTTGCCTGTGTTCAACTCTGTTTGCCTCTGCTTGCCTCGATTTAAGTCTGTTTAATGCCGTTTGCCTCTGTTTAACTCTGCCTAACGCTGTTTGCCTCTGTTTAACTCTGTTTGCCTCTGTTTAACTCTGTTTGCCTCTGTTTGTCTCTGTTTGCCTCTGTTTAACTCTGTTTGCTTCTGTTTAACACTATTAGCCTCTGTTGAAATCTGTTTGCCTCTGTTTAACTCTGTTAGCCTCTGTTGTAATCTGTTTTACTCTGTTTGCCTCTGTTTAACTCTGTTTAACTCTGTTTTCCTCTGTTTGACTCTGTGTAAAAATGTTTCACTCTGTTTAACCCTGTTTGCCTTTGTGTAACTCTGTTTGCCTCTGTTTGACAATGTCTGCCTCTGTTTGCCTCTGCTAGACTCTGTTTATCTCTGTTTGCCTCTGTTTAACTCTATTTGCCTCTGTTTAACTCTGTTCGCCTCTGTTAAACACTGCCTCTGTTTGCCTCTGTTAAACTCTGTTTGCCTCTATTTAGCTCTTTTTCACTCTGTTTGCCTCTGTTTAACACTGTTAGCCTCTATTCAGCTCTGTTTATCTCTGTTTGCCTCTGTTCAACTCTGTTTGCCTCTGCTTAACTCTGTTAGCATCTGTTGAACTCTATTTAAATCTGTTTTCCTCTGTTTAACTCTGTTTTCCTCTGTTTGCCTCTGTATAAATCTGTTTAATTCTGTTTGCCTCTGTTTAAATCTGTTTCAACCTGTTTGCCTCTGTTTAAATCTGGTTGCCTCTGTTTGCCTATGTTTCACTCTGTTTGCCTCTGTTTGCCTCTTTTTAAATCTGTTGAACTCTATTTAGCTCTGTTTGCCTCTGTCTAAGTCTGTTTGCCTCTTTTTGCCTCTGTTTAACTCTGTTTAACTCTCTTTGCATCTGTTTAACTCCGGTTGCCTCCATCTAAATGTCTTTAACTCTGATGCCTCTGTACAACTCAGTTTTGCTTGGTTTGCCTCTTGTTAACTCTGTTTGCAACTTTTTAACTCAGTTTTCCTCTGTTTAACTCTGTTTGCCTCTGTTCAACTCTGTTTGTCTCTGTTTAACTCTGTTTGCCTCTGCTTGCCTCTGTTTAACTCTGTTTAATGCCGTTTGACTCTGTTTAACTCTGTCTAAACCTGTTTGCCTCTGTTTAACTCTGTTTGCCTCTGTTTGCCTCTGTTTAACTCTGTTTGCCTCTGCTTGTCTCTGTGTGCCTCTGTGTAACTCTGTTTGTCTCTGTTTAACTCTGTTTGCATCTGATTGCCTCTGTTTAACTCTGTGTAAATCATTTCGCCTCGGTTTAACTCTGTTTCCCTCTGTGTTCCTCAGTTTAACTCTGTTTAACTCTCTTTGTCTCTGTTTAAATGTTTGTCTCTGTTTGCCTCTGTTAAACTCTGTTTAACTCTCTTTGCCTCTGTTAAACTCTGTTTAAACCTGTTTGCCTGTGTTTAACTCTGTTTAACACTTTTGCCTCTGTTTAACTCTGTCTTACACTGTTTTCCTCTGTTTAATTCTGTATGCCTCTGTTTGCCTTTGTTTAATTCTGTTTGCCTCTGTTTGCCTCTGTGTGCCTCTGTATAAGTCTGTTTGCCTCTGTTAACTCTGTTTGCCTCTGTTTAACTCTGTGTAAATCATTTTGCCTCTTTTTAACTCTGTTTCCCTCTGTGTGCCTCGGTTTAACTCTGTTTAAATCTCTTTGCCTCTGTTTAACTCTGTTTGCCTCTGTTTGCCTCTGTTTACCTCTGTTTCTCTCTGTTTGCCTCTGTTTAACTCTGCTTGCCTCTGCTGAACTCTGTTTAGCTCTGTTTGCCTCTTTTTTCCTCTGTTGAACTCTGTTTAACTCTCTTTGCATCTGTTTAACTCTGGTTGCCTCTGTCTAACTCTCGTTAACTCTGATGGCCTCTGTTTCACTCAGTTTTCCTTTGTGTACCTCTGTTTAACTCTGTTTGCATCTTTTTAACTCTGTTTGCATCTGTTTAACTCTGTTTGCCTCTATTTGCCGCTGTTAAACTCTGTTTGCCTCTGTTGAAATCTGTTTTACTCTGTTTGCCTCTGTTTGCCTCTGTTTAAATCCGTTTGCCTCTATTCAGCTCTGTTTATCACTGTTTGCCTCTGTTCAACTCTGTTTGCCTCTGCTTTGCTCTGTTTAACTCTGTTTGCCTCTGTTCAACTCTGTTTGCATCTGTTTGCCTCTGTATAACTCTGCTTAACTCTCTTTGCCTCTGTTAAACTCTGCTTAAACCTGTTTGCCTCTGTTTAACTCTGTTTGCCTCTGTTTGCCTCTGTTTAACTCTGTGTAAATCATTTCGCCTCTATTTAATACTGTTTCCCTCTGTTTGCCTCAGTTTAACTCTGTTTAACTCTCTTTGCCTCTGTTTAACTCTGTTTGCCTCTGTTTAAATCTGTTTTAATCTGTTTGCCTCTGCTGAAATCTGTTTGCCTCTGTTTAACTCTGTTTAACTCTCTTTGCATCTGTTTCACTCTGGTTGCCTCCGTCTAACTCTCATTAACTCTGATGGCCTCTGTATAACTCAGTTTTCCTTTGCTTGCCTCTGTTTAACTCTGTTTGCAACTGTTTAACTCTGTTCGCCTCTGCTTAACTCTGTTTGCCTCTGTTTAACTCTGTTTAACTCTCTTTGCATCTGTTTCACTCTGGTTGCCTCCGTCTAACTCTCATTAACTCTGATGGCCTCTGTATAACTCAGTTTTCCTTTGCTTGCCTCTGTTTAACTCTGTTTGCAACTGTTTAACTCTGTTCGCCTCTGTTTAACTCTGTTTGCCTCTGTTCAATTCTGTTTTCCTCTGTTCAACTCTGTTCGCCTCTGTTTAACTCTGTTTGCCTCTGTCTGTCGCTGTTAAACTCCGTTTGCCTCTATTTAGCTCTGTTTAACTCTGTTTGCCTGTGTTCAACTCTGTTTATCTCTGTTTAATTGTGTTTGCCTCTGTTTGCCTCTGTTTAACTCTCTTTGCCTCAGTTTAACTCTGTTTGCCTCTGTTTAAATCTGTTCTAATCTGTTTGCCTCTATTTATCTCTGTTTGCCTCTGTTTAACTCTGCTTGCCTCTGTATGCCTCTGTGTCACTCTGTTTAACAATGTGTAACTCTGTTTTACTCTGTCTGGCTCTGGTTGCCTCTGTTTTCTTCTGATTCAATCTGTTTGCCTCTGTCTAACTCTGTTTCAGTCTGTTTGGCATTGTTTGCCTCCGTTTGCCTCTGCTTAACTCTGTTTGCCTCTGTTCAATTCTGTTTTCCTCTGTTCAACTCTGTTTGCCTCTGTTTAATTCTGTTTGCCTCTCTTTGCCTCTGTTTAACTTGGTTTAATTCTGCTTGCCTCTGTTTAACTCTGGTTGCCTCCATCTAAATCTCGTTAACTCTGATGGCCTCTGTACAACTCAGTTTAGCTTTGTTTGCCTCTGTTTAACTCTGTTTGCATCTTTTTAACTCTGTTTGCCTCTGTTCAACTCTGTTTGCATCTGTTTAACTCTGTTTGCCTCTGCTTGCCTCTGTTTAACTCTGTTTAACGCCGTTTGCATCTGTTTAACTCTGTTTGCCTCTGCTTAACTCTGTTTGTCTCTGTGTGCCTCTGTGTAACTCTGTTTGTCTCTGTTTAACTCTGTTTGCCTCTGATTAACTCTGTTTGCCTCTGTTTGCCGCTGTTAAACTCTGTTTGCCTCTGCATTGCTCTGTTCAACTCTGTTTGCATCTTTTTAACTCTGTTTGCCTCTGCTTGCCTCTGTTTAACTCTGTTTAATGCCGTTTGCCTCTGTTTAACTCTGTCTAAACCTTTTTGCCTCTGTTTAACTCTGTTTGCCTCTGTTTGCCTCTGTTTAACTCTGTTTGCTTCTGTTTGTCTCTGTTTGCCTCTGTGTAACTCTGTTTGTCTGTGTTTAACTCTGTTTGCCTCTGATTAACTCTGTTTGCCTCTGTTTGCCTCTGTATAACTCTGCTTAACTCTCTTTGCCTCTGTTAAACTCTGCTTAAACCTGTTTGCCTCTGTTTAACTCTGTTTGCCTCTGTTTGCCTCTGTTTAACTCTGTTTGCCTGTGTTTAACTCTGTTTGCCTCTGTTTAAATCTGTTTAACTCTGTTTGCCTCTGTTTGTCTCTGTTCAACTCTGTTGAGCTCTGTTTAGCTCTGTTTGCCTCTGTCTAAGTCTGTTTGCCTCTTTATGCCTCTGTCTAACTCTGTTTAACTCTCTTTGCCTCTGTTTAACTCTGGTTTCCTCCGTCTAACTCTCGTTAACTCTGATGGCCTCTGTATAACTCAGTTTTCCTTTGTTTGCCTCTGTTAAACTCTGTTTGCCTCTGTTTAACACTGGTTGCCTCTGTCTAACTCTCGTTAACTCTGATGGCCTGTGTTTGACTCTGTTTGCCTTTGTTTGTCGCTGGGAAACTCTGATTGCCTCTGTTTAACCATGTTTGGCTCTGTTCAATTCTGTTAGCCTCTGTTGAACTCTCTTTGCCTCTGTTTAATTCTGTTTAATTGTTTTTGCCTCTGTTTGCATCTGTTTAACTCTCTTTAACTCTTTTTGGCTCTGTTTAACTCTGTTTGCCTGTGTTTGGCTCTGTTTAACTCTGTTTGCCTCTGTTGAACTCTATTTAACTCTCTTTGCATCTGTTTATCTCTGGTTGCTTCTGTTGAAGTCTGTTTAGCTCTGTTTGCCTCTGTTTGCCTCTGTTGAACTCTGTTTAACTCTCTTTGCATCTGTTTCACTCTGGTTGCCTCTGTCTAACTCGCGTTAACTCTGATGGCCTCTGTTTAACTCAGTTTTCCTTTGTTTGCCTCTGTTTAACTCTGTTTGCATCTTTTAAACTCTGTTTTCCTCTGTTTAACTCTGTTTGCCGCTGTTAAACTCTGTTTGCCTCTGTTTAACTCTGATGGCCTCTGCTTAAATCTGCTTGCCTCTGTTTAATTCTGTTTAATTGTGTTTGCCTCTGTTTGTGTCTCTTTAACTCTCTTTAACTCTTTTTGCCTCTGTTTAACTCTGTATGACTCTGTGTAAATCTGTTTAACTCTGTTTAATTCTGTTTGCCTTTGTGTAACTCTGTTTAACTCTGTTTGACAATGTCTGCCTCTGTTTGCCTCTGCAAGACTCTGTTTATCTCTGTTTGCGTCTGTTTAACTCACTTTGCCTCTGTTTAACTCTGTTTGCCTCTGTTTAAATCTGCTTAACCCTCTTTGCATCTTTTTCACTCTGGTTGCCTCCGTGTAACTCTCGTTAACTCTGATGGCCTCTGTATAACTCAGTTTTCCTTTGTTTGCCTCTGTTTAACTCTCTTTGGCTCTGTTTAACTCTGTTCACCTCTGTTTAACTCTGTTTGCCCATGTCTGTCGCTGTTAAACTCCGTTTGCCTCTATTTAGCTCTGTTTAACACTGTTTGCCTGTGTTCAAGTCTGCTGCTGTTTAACTCTGTTAGACTCTGTTGAAATCTATTTAATTCTGTTTGCCTCAATTTAACTCTGTTTGCCTTTGTTCAACTCCGTTTGCAGCTGTTTAACTCTGTTTGCCTCTGCTTGCCTCTGTTTAACTCTGTTTAATGCCGTTTGACTCTGTGTAAATTTGTTTAACTCTGTTTAATTCTGTTTGCCTTTGTGTAACTCTGTTTAACTCTGTTTGCCTCTGTTTGACAATTTCTGCCTCTGTTTGCCTCCGCTAGACTCTGTTTACCTCTGTTTGCCTCTGTTTAACTCTGTTTGCCTCTGTTTAAATCTGTTTTAATCTATTTGCCTCTGCTTAACTCTGTTTGCCTTGTTTAACTCTGTTTGCCTCTGCTTGCCTCTATTTAACTCTGTTTAACGCTGTTTGCCTCTGTTTAACTCTGCCTAACCCTGTTTGCCTCTGTTTAACTCTGTTTGCCTCTGTTTGCCTCTGTTTAACTCTGTTTGCCTCTGTTTGTCTCTGCTGAACTCTGTTTAACTCTGTATAAATGTTTTCGCCTCTGTTTAACTCTGTTTCCTTCTGTGTGCCTTGGTTTAACTCTGTTTGCCTCTGTTTAACTCTGCTTAACTCTCCTTGCATCAGTTTCACTCTTGTTGCCTCCATCTAACTCTCGTTAACTCTGATGGCCTCTGTATAACTCAGTTTTCCTTTGTTTGCCTCTGTTTAACTCTATTTGCATCTGTTTAACTCTGTTCGCCTCTGCTTAACTCTGTTTGCCTCTGTTTAACTCTGTTTGCATCCTTTTAACTCTGTTTGCCTCTGTTTAACTCTGTTTGCCTCTGTTCAACTCTGCTTGCATCTGTTTAACTCTGTATGCCTCTGCCTGCCTCTGTTTAACGCTGTTTTACGCCGTTTGCCTCTGTTTAACTCTGTCTAACCCTGTTTGCCTCTGTTTAACTCTGTTTGCCTCTGTTTGCCTCTGTTTAACTCTGTGTAAATCATTTCGCCTCTATTTAATACTGTTTCCCTCTGTTTGCCTCAGTTTAACTCTGTTTAACTCTCTTTGCCTCTGTTTAACTCTGTTTGCCTCTGTTTAAATCTGTTTTAATCTGTTTGCCTCTGCTGAAATCTGTTTGCCTCAGTTTAACTCTGTTTAACTCTCTTTGCCTCTGTTTAACTCTGTTTGCCTCTGTTTAAATCTGTTTTAATCTGTTTGCCTCTGCTGAAATCTGTTTGCCTCTGTTTAACTCTGTTTAACTCTCTTTGCATCTGTTTCACTCTGGTTGCCTCCGTCTAACTCTCATTAACTCTGATGGCCTCTGTATAACTCAGTTTTCCTTTGCTTGCCTCTGTTTAACTCTGTTTGCAACTGTTTAACTCTGTTCGCCTCTGCTTAACTCTGTTTGCCTCTGTTTAACTCTGTTTAACTCTCTTTGCATCTGTTTCACTCTGGTTGCCTCCGTCTAACTCTCATTAACTCTGATGGCCTCTGTATAACTCAGTTTTCCTTTGCTTGCCTCTGTTTAACTCTGTTTGCAACTGTTTAACTCTGTTCGCCTCTGTTTAACTCTGTTTGCCTCTGTCTGTCGCTGTTAAACTCCGTTTGCCTCTATTTAGCTCTGTTTAACTCTGTTTGCCTGTGTTCAACTCTGTTTATCTCTGTTTAATTGTGTTTGCCTCTGTTTGCCTCTGTTTAACTCTCTTTGCCTCAGTTTAACTCTGTTTGCCTCTGTTTAAATCTGTTCTAATCTGTTTGCCTCTGCTGAAATCTGTTTGCCTCTGTTTAACTCTGTTTAACTCTCTTTGCATCTGTTTCACTCTGGTTGCCTCCGTCTAACTCTCATTAACTCTGATGGCCTCTGTATAACTCAGTTTTCCTTTGCTTGCCTCTGTTTAACTCTGTTTGCAACTGTTTAACTCTGTTCGCCTCTGCTTAACTCTGTTTGCCTCTGTTTAACTCTGTTTAACTCTCTTTGCATCTGTTTCACTCTGGTTGCCTCCGTCTAACTCTCATTAACTCTGATGGCCTCTGTATAACTCAGTTTTCCTTTGCTTGCCTCTGTTTAACTCTGTTTGCAACTGTTTAACTCTGTTCGCCTCTGTTTAACTCTGTTTGCCTCTGTCTGTCGCTGTTAAACTCCGTTTGCCTCTATTTAGCTCTGTTTAACTCTGTTTGCCTGTGTTCAACTGTTTATCTCTGTTTAATTGTGTTTGCCTCTGTTTGCCTCTGTTTAACTCTCTTTGCCTCAGTTTAACTCTGTTTGCCTCTGTTTAAATCTGTTCTAATCTGTTTGCCTCTATTTATCTCTGTTTGCCTCTGTTTAACTCTGCTTGCCTCTGTATGCCTCTGTGTCACTCTGTTTAACAATGTGTAACTCTGTTTTACTCTGTCTGGCTCTGGTTGCCTCTGTTTTCTTCTGATTCAATCTGTTTGCCTCTGTCTAACTCTGTTTCAGTCTGTTTGGCATTGTTTGCCTCCGTTTGCCTCTGCTTAACTCTGTTTGCCTCTGTTCAATTCTGTTTTCCTCTGTTCAACGCTGTTTGCCTCTGTTTAATTCTGTTTGCCTCTCTTTGCCTCTGTTTAACTTGGTTTAATTCTGCTTGCCTCTGTTTAACTCTGTTTGCCTCTGTTTAAATCTGTTTGCCTCTGTTTAACTCTGCTTGTGTTTAACTCTGTTTAATTGTGTTTGCCTCTGTTTAATTGTGTTTAACTTTCTTTAACTCTGTGTGGCTCTGTTCAACTCCTTTTGCCTCTGTTTAACTCTGTTTGCCTCAGTTTTCCTCTGTTCAATTCCGCTTGCCTCTGGTCAAATCTGTTTGCCTCTGTTTAATTCTGTTTGCCTCTGTTTAACTCTGTTTAATTCTGATGGCCTCTGTCTAACTCTGTTTAACTCTGTTTGCATCTGTTTAACTCTATTTAACTCTGTTTGCCCCTGTCTGTCTCTGTCTAACTTTGTTTAACACTGTTTGCCACTGTTTAAATCTGATTACATCTGTTTGCCTCTGTTTAACGCTGTTTAACTCTGTTTGCATCTATTTACCTCTGTTTAACTCTGGTTGCCTCTGTTGAACTCTGTTTGCCTCTGTTTAACTCTGTTAGTCTCTGTTGAACTCTATTTAACTCTGTTTGCCTCTGTTTAACTCTGTTTAACTCTGTTTGCCTCTGTTTAACTGTTTAACCCTGTTTGCCTCTGTTTAACCCTGTTTGCCTCTATTTGCCACTGTTTAAAAAGAAAAAAATTGCGGAGGCTGGAAGTCCAAAACAAAAACAAAAACAGAATTACCTGGAAAAACTCAGCAGGTCTGGCAGCATCGGCGGAGAAAAAAAGAGTTGACGTTTCGAGTCCTCATGACACTTTGACAGAACTTGAGTTCGAGTCCAAGAAAGCGTTGAAATAAAAGCTGGTTTAAGGTGTGTGTGTGGGGGGCAGAGAGATATATAGAGAGAGAGGTGGGGGTTGTGGTTGTATGGACAAACAAGCAGTGATAGAAGCAGATCATCAAAAGATGTCAACGACAATGGTACAATAGAACACATAGGTGTTAAAGTTAAAGTTGGTGATATCTAAACGAATGTGCTAATTAAGAATGGATAGTAGGGCACTCAAGATATTGCTTTAGTGGGGGTGTTTTTGTTTTTGTTTTTTTAATTTCTTTTAAATAATGGCAATAGGTGGGAAAAGGAAAATCTTTATAATGCATTGGAACAAAAAGGAAGGGGGAAACAGAAAGGGGGTGGGGATGGGGGAGGGAGCTCACGACCTAAAGTTGTTGAATTCAATATTCAGTCCGGAAGGCTGTAAAGTGTCTAGTCGGAAGATGAGGTGTTGTTCCTCCAGTTTACATTGGGCTTGAATATTCCCTCTGGTTAATTCTGTATAACTATATTTGCATCTGTTTGCCTCTGCTTGCAGCTGTTTACCTAGGTATAACTCTGCTTGCCTAAATTTAAATCTGTTTAATTGTGTTTGCCTCTGTTTAATTGTGTTTAACTTTCTTTAACACAGTTTGTCTCTGTTCAACTCTGTTTGCCTCTGTTTAATTCTGTTAGCCTCTGTTTATCTCTGTTTAACCCTGTTTGCCTCTGTTTAGCTCCATGTAACTCTGTCTGCCTCTGTGTATCTCTGTTCAACTCTGATTAACTCTTTTTGCCACTGTTTAACTTTGATTAACACTATTTGCCTGTGTTTAACTCTGATTGCCCTCTGTTCCTCTGGTAAACTCTGTATAATACAGTTTGCATCTGTTTGCCTCTGTTTACCTCGGTTTAACTCTGTTTGCCTCTGTTTAACTCAGTTTAATTGTGTTTGCCTCTGTTTAATTGTGTTTAACTCTCTGTAACTCTGTTTGTCTCTGTTCAACTCTGTTTGCCTCTGTTTAATTCTGTTTAATTGTGTTTGCCTCTGTTTGCCTCTGTTTAACTCTCTTTAACTCTGCTTGCCTCTGCGTTACTCTGTTTAACTCTCTTTGCCTCTGTTTGCCTCTGTTTGACTCTGTGTAAATCTTTTTAACTGTGTTTAACTCTGTATGCCTTTGTGTAACTCTGGTTAACTCTATTTGCCTCTGTTTGAAAATGTCTGACTCTGCTAGATTCTGTTTACCTCTGTTTGCCTCTGTTTAAATCTCTTTGCCTCTGTTTAACGCTTTTTGCTTCTGTTTAAATCTGTTTTAATCTTTTTGCCTCTGCTTAACTCTGTTTGCCTCTGTTTAACTCTGTTTAACGCTCGTTGCCTCTGTTTGCCTCTTTTTGCATTTGTCTGCCTCTGTGTATCTCTGTTCAACTCTGATTAACTCTTTTTGCCACTGTTTAACTTTTTTAACTCTCTTTGCATCTGATTGACTCTGATTGCTTCGTTTTCCCTCTGGTTATCTCTGTATAACTCTCTTTGCATCTGTTTGCCTCTGCTTGCAGCTGTTTACCTAGGTATAACTCTGCTTGCCTAAATTTAAATCTGTTTAATTGTGTTTGCCTCTGTTTAATTGTGTTTAACTTTCTTTAACACAGTTTGTCTCTGTTCAACTCTGTTTGCCTCTGTTTAATTCTGTTAGCCTCTGTTTATCTCTGTTTAACCCTGTTTGCCTCTGTTTAGCTCCATGTAACTCTGTCTGCCTCTGTGTATCTCTGTTCAACTCTGATTAACTCTTTTTGCCACTGTTTAACTTTGATTAACACTATTTGCCTGTGTTTTACTCTGATTGCCCTCTGTTCCTCTGGTAAACTCTGTATAATACAGTTTGCATCTGTTTGCCTCTGTTTACCTCGGTTTAACTCTGTTTGCCTCTGTTTAACTCAGTTTAATTGTGTTTGCCTCTGTTTAATTGTGTTTAACTCTCTGTAACTCTGTTTGTCTCTGTTCAACTCTGTTTGCCTCTGTTTAATTCTGTTTAATTGTGTTTGCCTCTGTTTGCCTCTGTTTAACTCTCTTTAACTCTGCTTGCCTCTGCGTTACTCTGTTTAACTCTCTTTGCCTCTGTTTGCCTCTGTTTGACTCTGTGTAAATCTTTTTAACTGTGTTTAACTCTGTATGCCTTTGTGTAACTCTGGTTAACTCTATTTGCCTCTGTTTGAAAATGTCTGACTCTGCTAGATTCTGTTTACCTCTGTTTGCCTCTGTTTAAATCTCTTTGCCTCTGTTTAACGCTTTTTGCTTCTGTTTAAATCTGTTTTAATCTTTTTGCCTCTGCTTAACTCTGTTTGCCTCTGTTTAACTCTGTTTAACGCTCGTTGCCTCTGTTTGCCTCTTTTTGCATTTGTCTGCCTCTGTGTATCTCTGTTCAACTCTGATTAACTCTTTTTGCCACTGTTTAACTTTTTTAACTCTCTTTGCATCTGATTGACTCTGATTGCTTCGTTTTCCCTCTGGTTATCTCTGTATAACTCTCTTTGCATCTGTTTGCCTCTGTTTGCAGCTGTTTACCTAGGTATAACTCTGTTTGCCTCTGTTTCAATCTGTTTAATTGTGTTTGCCTCTGTTTAATTGTGTTTAAATCTCTGTAACTCTGTTTGTCTCTGTTCAACTCTGTTTGCCTCTGTTTACTTCTGTTTAATTGTGTTTGCCTCTGTTTGCCTCTGTTTAACTCTCTTTAACTCTGCTTGCCTCTGCGTTACTCTGTTTAACTCTCTTTGCCTCTGTTTGCCTCTGTTTGACTCTGTGTAAATCTTTTTAACTGTGTTTAACTCTGTATGCCTTTGTGTAACTCTGGTTAACTCTATTTGCCTCTGTTTGAAAATGTCTGACTCTGCTAGAGTCTGTTTACCTCTGTTTGCCTCTGTTTAAATCTCTTTGCCTCTGTTTAACGCTTTTTGCCTCTGTTTAAATCTGTTTTAATCTTTTTGCCTCTGCTTAACTCTGTTTGCCTCTGTTTAACTCTGTTTAACGCTCGTTGCCTCTGTTTGCCTCTTTTTGCATTTGTCTGCCTCTGTGTATCTCTGTTCAACTCTGATTAACTCTTTTTGCCACTGTTTAACTTTTTTAACTCTCTTTGCATCTGATTGACTCTGACTGCTTCGTTTTCCCTCTGGTTATCTCTGTATAACTCTCTTTGCATCTGTTTGCCTCTGTTTGCAGCTGTTTACCTCGGTATAACTCTGTTTGCCTCTGTTTCAATCTGTTTAATTGTGTATGCCTCTGTTTAATTGTGTTTAAATCTCTTTAACTCTGTTTGTCTCTGTTCAAATCTGTTTGCCTCTGTTTAATTATGTTTAATTGTGTTTGCCTCTGTTTGCCTCTGTTTAACTCGCTTTAACTCTGCTTGCCACTGTTTAACTCTGTTTAACTCTGTCTGCCTCTGTTTGCCTCTGTTTGACTCTGTGTAAATCTTTTTAACTGTGTTTAACTCTGTTTGCCTTTGTGTAACTCTGGTTAACTCTGTTTGCCTCTGTTTGACAATGTCTGCCTCTGTTTGCCTCTGCTAGAATCTGTTTAACTCTGTTTGCCTCTGTTTAACTCTCTTTGCCTCTGTTTAACTCTCTTAGTCTCTGTTGAACTCTATTTAAATCTGTTTGCCTCTGTTTGCCTCTGTTTAACTCTGTGTAACTCTGTTTGCCTCTGTTTAACTGTTTAACCCTGTTTGCCTCTGTTTAACCCTGTTTGCCTCTATTTGCTTCTGTTTAACTCTGTTTGCCTCTGTTTGCCACTGTTTAAAAAGAAAAAAACTGCGGATGCTGGAAATCCAAAACAAAAACAAAAACAGAATTACCTGGAAAAACTCAGCAGGTCTGGTAGCATCAGCGGAGAAAAAAAGAGTTGACGTTTCGAGTCCTCATGACCCTTCGACAGAACTTGAGTTGGAGTCCAAGAAAGAGTTGAAATAAAAGCTGGTTTAAGGTGTGTGTGTTGGGGGCGGAGAGATATAGAGAGAGAGAGGTGGGGGGTGTGGTTCTATGGACAAACAAGCAGTGATAGAAGCAGATCATCAAAAGATGTCAACGACAATGGTACAATAGAACACATAGGTGTTAAAGTTAAAGTTGGTGATATTATCTAAACGAATGTGCTAATTAAGAATGGATGGTAGGGCACTCAAGGTATTGCTCTAGTGGGGGTGTTTTTGTTTTTGTTTTTATTATTTTTTTTTAAAATAATGGAAATAGGTGGGAAAAGGAAAATTTTTATAATGTATTGGAACAAAAAGGAAGGGTGAAACAGAAAGGGGGTGGGGATGGGGGAGGGAGCTCACGACCTAAAGTTGTTGAATTCAATATTCAGTCCGGAAGGCTGTAAAGTGTCTACTCGGAAGATGAGGTGTTGTTCCTCCAGTTTACGTTGGGCTTGAATATTCCCTCTGGTTCACTCTGTATAACTCTGTTTGCATCTGTTTGCCTCTGCTTGCAGCTGTTTACCAAGGTATAGCTCTGTTTGCCACTGTTTAAATCTATTTAATTGTGTTTTCCTCTGTTTAATTGTGTTTAACTCTCTTTAACTTTGTTTGCCTCTGTTCAACTGTTTGCCTCTGTTTAACTCTGTTAGCCTCTGTTGAACTCTGTTTAATTTTGTTTGCCTCTGTTTAAATCTGTTTCATTGTGTTTGCCTCTGTTTAACTCTCTTTAACTCTGCTTGCCGCTGTTTAACTCTGTTTAACTCTGTCTGCCTCTGTTTGCCTCTGTTTGACTCTGTGTAAATCTTTTTAACTGTGTTTAACTCTGTATGCCTTTGTGTAACTATGGTTAACTCTATTTGCCTCTGTTTGAAAATGTCTGACTCTGCTAGAGTCTGTTTACCTCTGTTTGCCTCTGTTTAAATCTCTTTGCCTCTGTTTAACGCTTTTTGCCTCTGTTTAAATCTGTTTTAATCTTTTTGCCTCTGCTTAACTCTGTTTGCCTCTGTTTAACTCTGTTTAATGCTCGTTGCCTCTGTTTGCCTCTTTTTGCATTTGTCTGCCTCTGTGTATCTCTGTTCAACTCTGATTAACTCTTTTTGCCACTGTTTAACTTTTTTAACTCTCTTTGCATCTGATTGACTCTGATTGACTCTGATTGCTTCGTTTTCCCTCTGGTTATCTCTGTATAACTCTCTTTGCATCTGTTTGCCTCTGTTTGCAGCTGTTTACCTCGGTATAACTCTGTTTGCCTCTGTTTCAATCTGTTTAATTGTGTTATCCTCTGTTTAATTGTGTTTGACTCTCTTTAACACTGTTTGTCTCTGTTCAACTCTGTTTGCCTCTGTTTAACTCTGTTAGCCTCTGTTGAACTCTGTTTAACTCTGTTTGCCTCTTTAACTCTGTTTAATTGTGTTTGCCTCTGTTTGCCTCTGTTTAACTCTCTTTAACTCTCCTTGCCTCTGTTTAACTCTGTTTGCCTCTGTTTAACTCTGTTTAATTGTGTTTGCCTCTGCTTGTCTTTCTTTAACTCTCTTTAACTCTGCTTGCCCCTGTTTAACTCTGTTTGCCTCTGTTTAACTCTGTTTAACTCTGCTGGCCTTTAAGTAACTGTGTTTAACTCTGTTTGCATCTGTTTGACAATGTCTGCCTCTGTTTGCCTCTGCTAGAATCTGTTTACCTCTGTTTGCCTCTGTTTCACTCTCTTTGCCTCTGTTTAACTCTGTTTGCCTCTGTTTAACTCTATTTAACTCTGTTTGCCCTTGTCTGCCTCTGTGTAACACTGTTTAACTCTGTTTGCCACTGTTTAAATCTGATTACATCTGTTTGCCTCTGTTTAACGCTGTTTAAATCTGTGTGCATCTCAGTAACTCTATATGCCTCTGTTTGCCTCTGTTTACCTCGGTTTGCATCTGTTAGCCTCTATTTAGCTGTGTTCAACTCTGTTTGCCTCTGTTCAACTCTGTTTGCCTCTGTTTAACTCTGTTAGCCTCTGTTTGACAATGTCTGCCTCTGTTTGCCTCTGCTAGACTGTGTTTACCTCTGTTTGCCTCTGTTTAACCCTCTTTTGCTCGGTTTAACTCTGTTTAATTCTGATTGCCTGTTTAACTCTGTTTGCCTCTGCTTAAGTCCTTTTGCCTCTGTTTAACTCTAGTTTACTCTTTTTGCATCTGTCTGCCTCTGTGTATCTCTGTTCAACTCTGATTCACTCTTTTTGCCATTGTTTAACTTTGATTAACTCTGTTTGCCTCTGTTTAACTCTGTTAGCCTCTGTTTGACAATGTCTGCCACTTTTTCCCTTCGCTAGACTCTGTTTACCTTTTTGCCTCTGTTTAACTCTCTTTGCCTCTGTTTAACTCTGTTTGCCTCTGTTTAAATCTGTTCTAATCTATTTGCCTCTGCTTATCTCTGTTTTCCTCTGTGTAACTCTGCTTGCCTCTGTATGCCTCTGTGTCACACTGTTTAACAATGTGTAACTCTGTTTTACTCTGTCTGGCTCTGGTTGCCTCTGTTTTCTTCGGATTCAATCCGTTTGCATCTGTCTAACTCTGTTTCAGTCTGTTTGGCATTGTTTGCCTCCGTTTGCCTCTGTTTTACTCTGTTTGCCTCTGTTTGCCTCTGTTCAATTCTGTTTGCCTCTGTTCAATTCTGTTTGCCTCTGTTTAATTCTGTTTGCCCCGCTTTGCCGCTGTTTAACTCTGTTTAATTCTGTTTGCCTCTGTTTAACTCTGTTTGCCTCTGTTCAACTCTGTTTGCCTCTGTTTCACTCTGTTAGCCTCTGTTTGACAATGTCTGCCTCTGTTTGCCTCTGCTAGACTCTGTTTACCTCTGCTTGCCTCTGTTTAACTCTGTTTGCCTTGGTTTAACTCTGTTTGCCTCTGTTTAAATCTGTTCTAATCTGTTTGCCTCTGCTTATCTCTGTTTGCTTCTGTTTAACTCTGCTTGCCTCTGTATGCCTCTGTGTCACTCTGTTTAACAATGTGTAACTCTGTTTTACTCTGTCAGCATCCATTTGCCTCTGTTTGCTTCTGATTAACTCTGTTTGCCTCTGTCTAACTCTCTTTCAGTCTGTTTGGCATTGTTTGCCTCCGTTTGCCTCTGTTTGCCTCTGTTTAATTCTGTTTGCCTCTGTCTGCCTCTGTCTAATGCTGTTTGCCTCTGTTTGTCTCTGTTTAACTCTGTTTGCCTCTGTTTGCTGCTGTTTCACTCTGTTTAACCCTGTTTGCCTCTGTCTAACTCCGTTTAACTCTGTTTGCCTTTGTTTGCCTCTGTTTTCATCTGACTGCCCCTGTCTATCTCCGTTTAAATCTTTTTAACTCTTTTTGCCTCTGTTTAACTCTGTTTAACCCTGTTTGCCTCTGATTAACTCCGTTAAACTCTGTTTGCCTCAGTTTGCCTCTGTTTGCATCTGTCTGCCTCTGTGTATCTCTGTTCAACACTGATTAACTCTTTTTGCCACTGTTTAACTTTAATTAACTCTGTTTGCCTCTGTTTAACTCTGATTGCCTCTGTATAACTCTTATTGCCTCTTGCTCTCTCTGGTTTACTCCGTATAACTCTGTTTGCATTTGTTTGCCTCTGTTTGCCTCTTTTTACCTCGGTTTAACTCTGTTTGCCTCTGTTTAAGTCTGTTTCATTGTGTTTGCCTCTGTTTAATTGTGTTTAACTCTCTTTAACTTTGTTTTCCTCTGTCAAATCTGTTTGCCTCTGTTTGACTCTGTTAGCCTCTGTTGAACACTGTTTAACTCTGTTTGCCACTGTTTAAATCTGATTACATCTGTTTGCCTCTGTTTAACGCTCTTTAACTCTGTTTGCATCTCGTTAACTCTATATGCCTCTGTTTGCCTCTGTTTACCTCAGTTTGCCTCTTTTTAAATCTGTTTGCCTCTATTTAGCTCTGTTTGACTCTGTCTGCCTCTGTTTAACTCTGTTTGCCTCTGTTTAACTCTGTTACCCTCTGTTGAACTCTATTTAACTCTGTTTGCCTCTGTTTAACTCTGTTAAACCCTGTTTGCCTCTGTTCTAATCTGTTTGCCTCTATTTTCTCTGTTTAAATCTTTTTGCCTCTGTTTGCCGCTGTTTAACTCTGTTTAACCCTGTTTGCCTCTGTTTAACTACGTTTTACTCTATTTGCCTCTGTTTACCTCTGTTTAACTCTACTTAATGCTCTTTGCCTTGTTTTGCCTCTGTTTGAATCTGCTGCCTCTGTGTATCTCTATTCAACTCTGATTAACTCTTTTTGCCACCGTTTAACTTTGATTAATGCTGTTTGCCTCTGTTTAACTCTGATTGCCTCTTGCTCCCTCTGGTTAACTCTGTATAGCTCTGTTTGCATCTGTTTGCCTCTGTTTGCCTCTGTTTACCGCGGTTTAACTCTGTTTGCCTCTGCTGAACTCTGTTTAATTGTGTTTGCCTCTGTTTAATTGTTTTAACTCTCTTTAACTCTGTGTGCCTCTGTTCAACTCTGTTTGCATCTGTTTAACTCTTAGCCTGTGTTGAACTCTGCTTAACTCTGTTTGCCTCTGTTTATCTCTGTTTAATTGTGTTTGCCTCTGTTTGCCTCTGTTTAACTCCCTTTAACACTGCTGGCCTCTGTTTAACTCTGCTAACTCTGTCTGCCTCTGTTTAAATCTGTTTTAATCTGTTTGCCTCTGTTTAACTCTGTTTGCCTCTGTTTAACTCTGCTTGCCTCTGTATGCCTCTGTGTCACTCTGTTTAACAATGTGTAACTCTGTTTTACTCTGTCTGGCTCTGTTTGCCTCTAAAACAAAAACAAAAACAGAATTACCTGGAAAAACTCAGCAGGTCTGGCAGCATCGGCGGAGAAGAAAAGAGTTAACGTTTCGAGTCCTCATGACCCTTCAACAGAAGTTGAGTTCGAGTCCAAGAAAGAATTGTAATATAAGATGGTTTAAGGTGTGTGTTGTGGGGGGCGGAGAGAGAGAGAGGGAGGTGGAGGGGGGTGGTGTGGTTGTAGGGATAAACAAGCAGTGATAGAAGCAGACCATCAAAAGATGTCAGCAACAATGGTACAAAAGAACACATAGGTGTTAAAGTAAAAGTTGGTGATATTATCTAAACGAATGTGCTAATTCGTTTAGATAATTAGCACATTCGTTTAGATAATATCACCAACTTTAACTTTAACACCTATATGTTCTTTTGTACCATTGTTGCTGACATCTTTTGATGATCTGCTTCTATCACTGCTTGTTTGTCCCTACAACCACACCCCCCCCACCTCCCTCTCTCTCTCTCTCTATCTCCGCCCCCCACACACACACCTTAAACCAGCTTATATTTCAACTCTTGGACTCGAACTGAAGTTCTGTTGAAGGGTCATGAGGACTCGAAACGTCAACTCTTTTATTCTCCGCCGATGCTGCCAGACCTGCTGAGTTTTTCCAGGTAATTCTGTTTTTGTTTTTGTTTTGGACCTCCAGCATCCGCAGTTTTTTTTTGTTTTTATCTCTGTTTGCCTCTGTTTGCTTCTGATTAACTCTGTTTGCCTCTGTCTAACTCTGTTTCAGTCTGTTTGGCATTGTTTGCCTCCGTTTGCCTCTGTTTGCCTCTGTTTAATTCTGTTTGCCTCTCTTTGCCTCGGTTTAACTATTTTCAATTCTGATTGCCTCTGTTTAACTCTGTTTGCCTCTGTTTAACTCTGTTTGCCTCTGTTTAACTCTCTTTAACTCTGTTTGCCCCTGTTTGCCTCTGTGTAACTCTGTTTAACTCCGTCTGCCACTGTTTAAATCTGATTACATCTGTTTGCCTCTGTTTAACGCTGCTTTACCCTGTTTGCATCTCGTTAACTCTATATGTCTCTGTTTGCCTCTGTTTAACTCTGTTTGCCTCTGTTTAACTCTGTTTGCCTATATTTAGCTCTGTTTAACTGTGTTTGCCTCTGTTTAACTCTGTTTAATTGTGTTTGCCTCTGTTTAAATCTGTTTAATTGTGTTTGCCTCTGTTTAATTGTGTTTAACTCTCTTTAACTCTGTTTGCCTCTGTTCAACTCTGTTTGCCTCTGTTTAATTCTGTTAGCCTCTGTTGAACTCTGTTTTACTCTGTTTGCCTCTGTTTAACTCTGTTTAATTGTGTTTGCCTCTGTTTAACTCTGTTTGCCTATATTTAGCTCTGTTTAACTGTGTTTGCCTCTGTTTAACTCTGTTTAATTGTGTTTGCCTCTGTTTAAATCTGTTTAATTGTGTTTGCCTCTGTTTAATTGTGTTTAACTCTCTTTAACTCTGTTTGCCTCTGTTCAACTCTGTTTGCCTCTGTTTAATTCTGTTAGCCTCTGTTGAACTCTGTTTTACTCTGTTTGCCTCTGTTTAACTCTGTTTAATTGTGTTTGCCTCTGTTTAACTCTTTTTAACTCTGTTTGCCTCTGTATAACTCTGTTTAACCCTGTTTTCATCAGTTTAACCCTGTTTGCCTCTGATTAACTCTGTTTAACCCTGTTTGCCTCTGTTTAACTCCGTTTAACTCTGTTTGCCTCTGTTTGGCTCTGTTTGCATCTGTCTGTGTATCTCTGTTCAATTCTGATTAACTCCTTTTGCCACTGTTTAACTTTGTATTGACTCTGTTTGCCTCTGTTTAACTCTGATTGCCTCTTGACCCCTCTGGTTAACTCTCTATAACTCTGTTTGCATCTGTTTGCCTCTGTTTGCCTCTGTTTACCTCGGTTTAATTCTGCTTGCCTCTGTTTAAATCTGTTTAATTGTGTTTGCCTCTGTTTAAATGTGTTTAACTCTCCTAACTCTGTTTGCCTCTGTTCAACTCTGTTTGCCTCTGTTGAACTCTGTTTAACTCTGTTTGCCTCTGTTTAACTCTGTTTAATTGTGTTTGCCTCTGTTTGCCTCTGTTTAACTCTCTTTAACTCTGTTTGCCTCTGTTTAACTCTGTTTGCCTCTGTTTGACTCTGTGTAAATCTGTTTAACTCTGTTTGCTTCTGTTTGAAAATGTCTGCCTCTGCTTGCCTCTGCTACACTCTGTTTACCTCTGTTTGCCTCTGTTTAAATCTGTTTTAATCTGTTTGCCTCTGCTTAATACTGTTTGCCTCTGTTTAACTCTGTTTGCCTCTGTATGCCTCTGTGTCACTTTGTTTAACAATGTGTAACTCTGTTTTACTCTGTCTGGCTCTGGATACCTCTGTTTGCTTCTGATTAACTCTGTTTGCCTCTGTCTAACTCTGTTTCAGTCTGTTTGGCATTGTTTGCCTCTGTTTGCCTCTGCTAAACTCTGTTTAACTCTGTTTGCCTCTGTTCAACTCTGTTTAATTCTGTTTGCCTCTAATTGCCTCTGTTTAACTCTGTTTAATTCTGATTGCCTCTGTTTAACTCTGTTTGCCTCTGTTTAACTCTGTTTGTATCTGTTTAACTCCATTTAACTCTGTTTGCCCCTGTCTGCATCTGTCTAACTCTATTTAGCTCTGTTTGCCACTCTTTAAATCTGATTACATCTGTTAACCTCGGTTTGCCTCTTTTTAATTCTGTTTGCATCTATTTAGCTCTGTTTAACTCTGTTTGCCTCTGTTCAATTCTGTTTGCCTCTGTTTCACTCTGTTAGCCGCTGTTGAACTCTATTTAACTCTGTTTGCCTCTGTTTAACTCTGTTTAACCCTGTTTGCCTCCATTTAACCCTGTTTGCCTCTATTTTCTCTGTTTAACTCTTTTTGCCTATGTTTGCCTCTGTTTAACTCTTTTAAACCCTGTTTGCCTCTGTTTAACTCTGATTGCCCTCTGTTCCCTCTGGTTAACTCTGTATAATACAGTTCGCATCTGCTTGCCTCTATTTACCTTGGTTTAACTCTGTTTGCCTTTGTTGAACTCTGTTTAATTGTGTTTGCCTCTGTTTAACTCTCCTTGCCTCTGTTTAACTCTGTTTGTCTCTGTTTAATTCTGTTTAACGCTCTTTGCCTCTGTTTGCCTCTGTTTGCATCTGTCTGCCTCTGTGTATCTCTTTTCAACTCTGATTAACTCTTTCTGACACTGTTTAACTTTTTTTTAACTCTGTTTGCCTCTGTTTAACACTGATTGCCTCTGTTTAATTCTGTTTAACGCTCTTTGCCTCTGTTTGCCTCTGTTTGCATCTGTCTGCCTCTGTATCTCTTTTCAACTCTGATTAACTCTTTTTGACACTGTTTAACTTTTTTTAAACTCTGTTTGCCTCTGTTTAACTCTGATTGCCTCTTTTTCACTCTGGTTCACTCTGTATAACTCTGTTTGCATCTGTTTGCCTCTGCTTGCAGCTGTTTACCTAGGTATAACTCTGTTTGCCTCTGTTTAAATCTGTTTAATTGTGTTTGACTCTGTTTAATTGTGTTTAACTCTCTTTAACTCTGTTTGTCTCTGTTCAACTCTGTTTCCTCTGTTTAATTTTGTTTAATTGTGTTCGCATCTGTTTGCCTCTATTTATCTCTGTTTAACCCTGTTTGCCTCTGTTTAACTCTGCTTAATTGTGTTTGCCTCTGTTTAATTGTGTTTAACTCTCTTTAACTTTGTTTGCCTGTGTTCAACTCTGTTTGCCTCTGTTTAACTCTGTTAGCCTCTGTTTAACTCTGTTTAACTCTGTTTGCCTCTGTTTGCCTCTGTTTAACTCTGTTTAATTGTGCTTGCCTCTGTTTGCTTCTGTTTAACTCTCTTTAACTCTGCTTGCCTCAGTTTAACTCTGTTTAACTCTGTTTGCCTCTGCTTGCATCTGTTTGATTCTGTGCAAATCTTTTTGCCTCTATTTAACTCTGATTGCCTCTTTTTTGCTCTTGCTAACTCTGTATAACTCTGTTTGCATCTGTTTGTCTCTGCTTGCAGCTGTTTACCTCGGTATAACTCTGCTTGCCTAAATTTAAATCTGTTTAATTGTATTTGCCTGTGTTTAATTGTGTTTAACTCTCTTTAAATCTGTTTGTCTCTGTTCAACTCTGTTTGCCTCTGTTTAATTCTGTTTAATTGTGTTTGCCTCTGTTTAACCCTGTTTGCCTCTGTTTAGCTCCGTGTAACTCTGTTTGCCTCTGTTTGCATCTGTCTGCCTCTGTGTATCTCTGTTCAATGCTGATTAACTCTTTTTGCCACGGTTTAACTATGATTAACTCTGTTTACCTCGGTTTGCCTCTGTTTAACTCTGCTTGCCTCTGTATGCCTCTGTGTCTTGTTGTTTAACAATGCATAACTCTGCTTTACTCTGTCCGGCTCTGGTTGCCTCTGTTTGCTTCTCATTAACTCTTTTTGCCTCTGTCTAACTCTGTTTCAGTCTGTTTGGCATTGTTTGCCTCCGTTTGCCTCTGATTAACTCTGTTTAACTCTGTTTGCATCTGTTTGCCTCTGTTCAACTCTGTTTCACTCTGTTTGCCTCTGTTTAATTCTGTTTGCCTCTCTTTGCCTCTGGTTAACTCTGTTTACCTCTGTTTAACTCTATTTAACTCTGTTTGCCCCTGTCTGCCTCCGTCTAACTCTGTTTAACTCTGTTAGCCTCTGTTGAACTCTGTTTAACTCTGTTTGCCTCTGTTTAACTCTGTTTAATTGTGTTTGCCTCTGTTTGCCTCTGTTTAACTCTCTTTAACACTGCTTGCCTCTGTTTACCACTGTTTAACTCTCTTTGCCTCTGTTTAACTCTGTTTGCCTCTGCTTAAATCTGTTTGCCTCTGTTTAACTCTGCTTGCCTCTGTATGCCTCTGTGTCACTCTGTTTGCCTCTGTCTAACTCTGCTTTACTCTGTCTGGCTCCGTTTGCCTCTGTTTGCTTCTGATTAACTCTGTTTGCATCTGTCTAACTCTGTTTCAGTCTGTTTGGCATTCTTTGCCTCCATTTGCCTCTGTTTAAGTCTGTTTAACTCTGTTTAACTCTGTTTGCCTCTGTTCAACTCTGTTTAACACTGTTTGCCTCTGTTTAACTCTGTTTAATTGTGTTTGCCTCTGTTTGCCTCTGTTTAACTCTCTTTAAAAGTGCTTGCCTCTGTTTAACTCTGCTAACTCTGTCTGCCTCTGTTTCAATCTGTTTTAATCTGTTTGCCTCTGTTTAACTCCGTTTGCCTCGGTTTAACTCTGCTTGCCACTGTATGCCTCTGTGTCACTCTGTTTAACAAAGTGTAACTCTGTTTTACTCTGTCTGGCTCTGTTTGCCTCTGTTTGCTTCTGATTAACTCTGTTTGCCTCTGTCTAACTCTGTTTCAGTCTGTTTGGCATTGTTTGCCTCCGTTTTCCTCTCTTTGTCTCTGTTTAATTCTGTTTGCCTCTCTTTGCCTTGGTTTAAATATTTTCAATTCTGATTGCCTCTGTTTAACTCTGTTTGCCTCTGTTTAACTCTGTTTGCCTCTGTTTTACTCTCTTTAACTCTGTTTGCCCCTGTTTGCCTCTGTGTAACTCTGTTTAACTCCGTCTGCCACTGCTAGAATCTGATTACATCTGTTTGCCTCTGTTTAACGCTGTTTAACACTGTTTGCATCTCGTTAACTCTATATGCCTCTGTTTGCCTCTGCTTACCTCGGTTTGCCTCTGTTTAACTCTGTTTGCCTCTGTTTAACTCTGTTTGCCTATATTTAGCTCTGTTTAACTCTGTTTGCCTCTGTTTAACTCTGTTAAATTGTGTTTGCCTCTGTTTAATTGTGTTTAACTCTCTTTAACTCTGTTTGCCTCTGTTTAATTCTGTTAGCATCTGTTGAACTCTGTTTTACTCCGTTTGCCTCTGTTTAACTCTGTTTAATTGTATTTGCCTCTGCTTGCCTCTGTGTAACTCTTTTTAACTCTTTGCCACTGTTTAAATCTGATTACACCTGTTTGCCTCTGCTTACCTCGGTTTGCCTCTTTTTAATTCTGTTTGCCTCTATTTAGCTCTGTTTAACTCTGTTTGCCTCTGTTTCACTCTCTTTGACTCTGTTTAAATCTATTACCCTCTGTTGAACTCTATTTTACTCTGTTTGCCTCTGTTTAACTCTGTTTGCCTCTATTTTCTCTGTTTAAATCTTTTTGCCTCTGTTTGCCACTGTTTAACTCTGTTTAACCCTGTTTGCCTCTGTTTAACTACGCTTCACTCTGTTTGCCTCTGTGTGCCTATGATTAACTCTGTTTAACGCTCTTTGCCTCTTTTTGCCTCTGTTTGCATCTGTCTGCCTCTGTGTATCTCTGTTCAACTCTGATTAACTCTTTTTGCCTCTGTTTAACTCTGTTTGCCTCTGTTTAACTCTGTTTGCCTCTGTTTTACTCTCTTTAACTCTGTTTGCCCCTGTTTGCCTCTGTGTAACTCTGTTTAACTCCGTCTGCCACTGCTAGAATCTGATTACATCTGTTTGCCTCTGTTTAACGCTGTTTAACACTGTTTGCATCTCGTTAACTCTATATGCCTCTGTTTGCCTCTGCTTACCTCGGTTTGCCTCTGTTTAACTCTGTTTGCCTCTGTTTAACTCTGTTTGCCTATATTTAGCTCTGTTTAACTCTGTTTGCCTCTGTTTAACTCTGTTAAATTGTGTTTGCCTCTGTTTAATTGTGTTTAACTCTCTTTAACTCTGTTTGCCTCTGTTTAATTCTGTTAGCATCTGTTGAACTCTGTTTTACTCCGTTTGCCTCTGTTTAACTCTGTTTAATTGTATTTGCCTCTGCTTGCCTCTGTGTAACTCTTTTTAACTCTTTGCCACTGTTTAAATCTGATTACACCTGTTTGCCTCTGCTTACCTCGGTTTGCCTCTTTTTAATTCTGTTTGCCTCTATTTAGCTCTGTTTAACTCTGTTTGCCTCTGTTTCACTCTCTTTGACTCTGTTTAAATCTATTACCCTCTGTTGAACTCTATTTTACTCTGTTTGCCTCTGTTTAACTCTGTTTGCCTCTATTTTCTCTGTTTAAATCTTTTTGCCTCTGTTTGCCACTGTTTAACTCTGTTTAACCCTGTTTGCCTCTGTTTAACTACGCTTCACTCTGTTTGCCTCTGTGTGCCTATGATTAACTCTGTTTAACGCTCTTTGCCTCTTTTTGCCTCTGTTTGCATCTGTCTGCCTCTGTGTATCTCTGTTCAACTCTGATTAACTCTTTTTGCCACTGTTTAACTTTGATTAACCCTGTTTGCCTCTGTTTAACTCTGATTGCCCTGTTGTTCCCTCTGGTTAACTCTGTATAACTCTGTTTGCATCTGTTTGCCTCTGTTTGCCTCTGTGTACCTCGGTTTAACTCTGTTTGCCTCTGTTGAACTCTGTTTAATTGTGTTTGCCTCTGTTTAATTGTTTTTAACTCTCTTTAACTCTGTGTGCCTCTGTTCAACTCTGTTTGCATCAGTTTAACTCTCTTTGCCTCTGTTGAACTCTGTTTAACTCTGTTTGCACCTGTCTGCCTCTGTCTAACTCTGTTTGCATCTGTTTGCCACAGTTGAAATCTGATTACATATGTTTGCCTCTGTTTAAAGCTTTTTAACTCTGTTTGCATCTCGTTAATTCGATATGCCTCAGTTTGCCTCTGTTTACCTCTGTTTGCCTCTGTTGAACTCTATTTAATTCTGTTTGCCTCTGTTTGCCTCTTTTTAACTCTGTTTAACTCTGTTTGCCTCTGATTAACCCTGTTTAACCCTGTTTACCTCTGCCTAACCCTGTTTGCCTCTATTTGCCTCTGTTTAAGTCTGTTTGCCTCTGTATGCCTCTGTGTCACTCTGTTTGCCTCTGTCTAACTCTGCTTTACTCTGTCTGGCTCCGTTTGCCTCTGTTTACTTCTGATTAACTCTGTTTGCATCTGTCTAACTCTGTTTTAGTTTGTTTGGCATTGTTTGCCTCCGTTTGCCTCTGTTTAAGTATGTATAACTCTGTTTAACTCTGTTTGCCTCTGTTCAACTCTGTTTAACACTCTTTGCCTCTGTTTAAGTCTGTTTAATTGTGTTTGCCTCTGTTTGCCTCTCTTTAACTCGCTTTAACACTGCTTGCCTCTGTTCAACTCTGTTTAACTCTCGTTGCCTCTGTTTAACTCTGTTTGCCTCTGTTTAACACTGCTTGCCACTGTATGCCTCTGTGTCTCGTTGTTTAACAATGTGTAAATGTTCTTTACTCTGTCTGGTTCTGGTTGCCTCTGTTTGCTTCTGATTAACTCTGTTTGCATCTGTCTAACTCTGTTTCAGTCTGTTTGGCATTGTTTGCCTCCGTTTGCCTCTGATTAACTCTGTTTAACTCTGTTTGCATCTGTTTGCCTCTGTTCAACTCTGTTTCACTCTGTTTGCCTCTGTTTAATTCTGTTTGCCTCTCTTTGCCTCTGTTTAACTCTGTTTGCCTCTGTTTAACTCTATTTAACTCTGTTTGCCCCTGTCCGCCTCCGTCTAACTCTGTTTAATTCTGTTTGCCACAGTTTAAATCTGATTACATCTGTTTGCCTCTATTTAAAGCTTTTTAACTCTGTTTGCATCTTGTTAATTCTATTTGCCTCTGTTTACCTCGGTTTGCCTCTGTTTAACTCTGCCTCTGTTTAACTCTGTTCGCCTCTGTTGAACTCTATTTAACTCTGTTTGCCTCTGTTTGCCTCTTTTTAACTCTGTTTAACTCTGTTTGCCTCTGATTAACCCTGTTTAACTCTGTTTGCCTCTGTCTAAACCTGTTTGCCTCTATTTGCCTCTGTTTAAGTCTGTCTGCCTCTGTTTAACTCTGTTAGCCTCTGTTGATCTCTATTTAAATCTGTTTGCCTCTGTGTGCCGCTGTTTAACTCTGTCTAACACTGTTTGCCTCTGTATAACTCCGTTTTACTCTGTTTACCTCTGTTTAACTCTGTTTAATGCTCTTTGCCTCTGTTTGCCTCTGTTTGCATCTGTCTACCTCTGTGTATCTCTGTTCAACTCTGATTAACCCTATTTGCCTCTGTTTAACTCTGTTTAATTGTGTTTGCCTCTGTTTAATTGCGTTTAACTTTCTTTAACACTGTGTGCATCTGTTCAACTCTGTTTGCCTCTGTTTAACTCTGTTAGCCTCTGTTGAACTCTGTTTAACTCTGTTTGCCTCTGTTAAACTCTGTTTAATTGTGTTTGCCTCTGTTTAACTCTCTGTAACACTGCTTGCCTCTGTTTACCACTGTTTAACTCTCTTTGCCTCTGTTTCACTCTGTTTGCCTCTGTTTGAATCTGTTTGCCTCTGCTTAAATCTGTTTGCCTCTGTTTAACTCTGCTTGCCTCTGTATGCCTCTGTGTCACTCTGTTTGCCTCTGTCTAACTCTGCTTTACTCTGTCTGGCTCCGTTTGTTTCTGTTTGCTTCTGATTAACTATGTTTGCATCTGTCTAACACTGTTTCAGTCTGTTTGGCATTGTTTGCCTCCGTTTGCCTCTGTTTAAGTCTGTTTAACTCTGTTTAACTCTGTTTGCCTCTGTTCAACTCTGTTTAACTCTGTTTGCCTCTGTTTAACTCTGTTTAATTGTTTTTGCCTCTGTTTGCCTCTGTTTAACTCTCTTTAAAACTGTTTGCCTCTGTTTAACTCTGCTAACTCTGTCTGCCTTTGTTTCAATCTGTTTTAATATGTTTGCCTCTATTTAACTCCGTTTGCCTCTGTTTAACTCTGCTTGCCACTGTATGCCTCTGTGTCACTCTGTTTAACAAAGTGTAACTCTGTTTTACTCTGTCTGGCTCTGTTTGCCACTGTTTGCTTCTGATTAACTCTGTTTGCCTCTGTCTAAATCTGTTTCAGTCTGTTTGGCATTGTTTGCCTCCATTTGCCTCTGTTTGCCTTGTTTTAATTATTTTCAATTCTGCTTGCCTCTGTTTATCTCTGTTTACCTCTGTTTTACGCTCTTTAACTCTGTTTGCCCCTGTTTGCCTCTGTGTAACACTGTTTAACTCCGTCAGCCACTGCTAGAATCTGATTACATCTGTTTGCCTCTGTTTAATGCTGTTTTACTATGTTTGCATCTCGTTAACTCTATATGCCTCTGTTTGCCTCTTTTTAACTCTGTTTGCCTCTGGTTAACTCTGTTTGCCTATATTTAGCTCTGCTTAACTCTGTTTGCCTCTGTTTAACTCTGTTTAATTGTGTTTGCCTCTGTTTAATTGTGTTTAACTCTCTTTAACTCTGTTTGCCTCTGTTCAACTCTGTTCGCCTCTGTTTAATTCTGTTAGCCTCTGTTGAACTCTGTTTTACACTGTTTGCCTCTGTTTAACTCTGCTTAATTGCGTTTGCCTCTGTTTGCCTCTGTTTAACTCTCTTGAACTCTGCTTGCCTCTGTTTAACTCTTTTTAACTCTGTTTGCCACTGTTTAAATCTGATTACATCTGTTTGCCTGTTTAACGCTCTTTAACTCTGTTTGCATCTCGTTAACTCTATATGCCTCTGTTTGCCTCTGCTTACCTCGGTTTGCCTCTTTTTAATTCTGTTTGCCTCTATTTAGCTCTGTTTAACACTGTTTGCCTCTGTTTCACTCTATTTGCCTCTGCTTAACTCTGTTACCCTCTGTTGAACTCTATTTTACTCTGTTTGCCTCTGTTTGCCTCTGTTTAACTCTGTTTGCCTCTTTTTAACTCTGTTTAACCCTGTTTGCCTCTGTTTAACCCTGTTTGCCTCCATTTTCTCTGTTTAAATCTTTTTGCCTCTGTTTGCCGCTGTTGAACTCTGTTTAACCCTGTATGCCTCTGTTTAACTACGTTTTACTCTGTTTGCCTCTGTGTGCCTCTGATTAACTCTGTTTAACGCTCTTTGCCTCTTTCTGCCTCTGTTTGCATCTGTCTGCCTCCGTGTATCCCTGTTCAACTCTGATTAACTCCTTTTGCCACTGTTTAACTTTGATTAACCCTGTTTGCCTCTGTTTAACTCTGATTGCCTGTTGTTCCCTCTGGTTAACTCTGTATAACTCTGTTTGCATCTGTTTGCCTCTGTTTGCCTCTGTTTACCTCGGTTTAACTCTGTTTGCCTCTGTTGAACTCTGTTTAATTGTGTTTGCCTCTGTTTAATTGTTTTTAACTCTCTTTAACTCTGTGTGCCTCTGTTCAACTCTGTTTGCATCAGTTTAACTCTCTTTGCCTCTGTTGAACTCTGTTTAACTCTGTTTGCCCCTGTCTGCCTCTGTCTAACTCTGTTTGCATCTGTTTGCCACAGTTGAAATCTGATTACATCTGTTTGCCTCTGTTTAAAGCTTTTTAACTCTGTTTGCATCTCGTTAATCCTATATGCCTCAGTTTGCCTCTGTTTAACTCTGTTTGCCTCTATTTAGCTCTGTTTAACTCTGGTTACCTCTGTTCAACTCTGTTTGCCTCTCTTTAACTCTGTTAGCTTCTATTGAACTCTATTTAACTCTGTTTGCATCTGTTTGCCTCTTTTTAACTCTGTTTAACTCTGTTTGCCTCTGATTAACTCTGTTTAACCCTGTTTGCCTCTGTCTAACCCTGTTTGCCTCTATTTGCCTCTGTTTAACTCTGTTTGCCTCTGTTTAACTCTGTTAGCGTCTGTTGATCTCTATTTAAATCTGTTTGCATCTGTGTGCCGCTGTTTCAATCTGTCTAACACTGTTTGCCTCTGTATAACTCCGTTTTACTCTGTTTGCCTCTGTTTGCCTCTGTTTAACTCTGTTTAACGCTCTTTGCCTCTGTTTGCCTCTGTTTGCATCTGTCTGCCTCTGTGTATCTCTGTTCAACTCCGATTAACTCTATTTGCCCCAGTTTAACTTTGATTAACTCTGTTTGCCTCTGTTAACTCTGATTGTCTCCTGTTCCCTCTGGTTAACTCTGTATAACAATGTTTGCATCTGTTTGCCTCTGTTTGCCTCTGTTTACCTCGGTTTAACTCTGTTTGCCACTGTTTAATTGTGTTTAACTCTCTTTAACTCTGTGTGCCTCTGTTGAACTCTGTTTGCCTCTGTTTAACTCTGTTAGCCTCTTTTAAACTCTGTTTAACTCTGTTTGGCTCTGTTTAACTCTGTTTAATTGTGTTTGCCTCTGTTTGCCTCTGTTTAACTCTGTTTAACACTGCTTGCCTCTGTTCAACACTGTTGAACTCTCTTTGCCACTGTTTAACTCTGTTTGCCTCTGTTTAAATCTGTTTTAATCTGTTTGCCTCTGCTTAACTCTGTTTGCCTCTGTTTAACTCTGCTTGCCTCTGTATGCCTCTGTGTCACTCTGTTTAACAATTTGTAACTCTGCTTTACTCTGTCTGGCTCTGGTTGCCTCTGTTTGCTTCTGATTAACTCTGTTTGCATCTGTCTAACTCTGTTTCAGTCTGTTTGGCATTGTTTGCCTCCGTTTGCCTCTGATTAACTCTGTTTTATCTGTTTGCATCTGTTTGCCTCTGTTCAACTCTGTTTCACTCTGTTTACTTCTGTTTAATTCTGTTTGCCTCTCTTTGCCTCTGTTTAACTCTGTTTGCCTCTGTTTAACTCTATTTAACTCTGTCTGCCCCTGTCTGCCTCTGTCTAAATCTGTTTAACTCTGTTTGCCACAGTTGAAATCTGATTACATCTGTTTGTCTCTGTTTAAAACTTTTTAACTCTGTTTGCATCTTGTTAATTCTATATGCCTCTGCTTGCCTTTGTTTACCTCGGTTTGCCTCTGTTTAATTCTGTTTACCTCTGTTTAACTCTGTTAGCCTCTGTTGAACTGTATTTAACTCTGTTTGCCTCTGTTTGCCTCTTTTTAACTCTGATTAACTCTGCCTCTGATTAACTCTGTTTGCCTCTGTTTGCCTCTTTTTAACTCTGATTAACTCTGTTTGCCTCTGATTAACTCTGTTTAATCCTGTTTGCCTCTGTCTAACCCTGTTTGCCTCTATTTGCCTCTGTTGAACCCTGTTTGCCTCTGTTTAATTGTGTTTGCCTCTGTTTGCCTCTGTTTAACTCTCTTTAACACTGCTTGCCTCTGTTCAACTCTGTTTAACTCTCTTTGCCTCTGTTTAACTCTGTTTGCCTCTGTTTAAATCTGTTTTACTCTGTTTGCCTCTACTTAACTCTGTTTGCCTCTGTTTAACTCTGCTTGCCTCTGTATGCCTCTGTGTCACGCTGTTTAACAATGTGTAACTCTGCTTTACTCTGTCTGGCTCTGGTTGCCTCTGATTAACTCTGTTTAACTCTGTTTGCCTCTGTTTGCCTCTGTTCAAGTCTGTTTCACTCTGTTTGCCTCTGTTTAATTCTGTTTGCCTGGCTTTGCCTCTGTTTAACTCTGTTTGCCTCTGTTTAACTCTATTTGACTCTGTTTGCCCCTGTCTGCTCTGTCTAACTCTGTTTATTTCTGTTTGCCACAGTTTAAATCTGATTACATCTGTTTGCCTCTGTTTAAAGCTTTTTAACTCTGTTTGCATCTTGTTAATTCTATCTGCCTCTGTTTGCCTCTATTTACCTCGGTTTGCCTCTGTTTAAATCTCTTTGCCTCTGTTTAACTCTGTTAGCCTCTGTTGAACTCTATTTAACTCTGTTTGCCTCTGTTTGCCTCTTTTTAACTCTGTTTAACTCTGTTTGCCTCTGTGTGACGCTGTTTAACTCTGTCTAACACTTTTTCCCTCTGTATAACTCCGTTTTACTCTGTTTGCCTCTGTTTAACTCTGTTTAGCGCTCTTTGCCACTGTTTGCCCTCTGTTTGCATCTGCTGCCTCTGTGTATCTCTGTTCAACTCTGATTAACTTTATTTGCCACTGTTTAACTTTGATTAACTCTGTTTGCCTCTGTTTAACTCTGATTGCATCTTGTTCCCTCTGGTTAACTCTGTATAACTCTGTTTGCATCTGTTTGCCTCTGTTTGCCTCTGTTTACCTCGGTTTAACTCTGTTTGCCTCTTTTTAATTCTGTTTAATTGTGTTTGCCTCTGTTTAATTGCGTTTAACTTTCTTTAACACTGTGTGCCTCTGTTCAACTCTGTTTGCTTCTGTTAAACTCTGTTAGCCACTGTTGAACTCTGTTTAACTCTGTTTGCCTCTGTTAAACTCTGTTTAATTGTGTTTGCCTCTGTTTAACTCTCTTTAACACTGCTTGCCTCTGTTTACCACTCTTTAACTCTCTTTGCCTCTGTTTAACTCTGTTAGCCTCTATTTAAATCTGTTTGCCTCTGCTTAAATCTGTTTGCCTCTGTTTAACTCTGCTTGCCTCTGTATGCCTCTGTGTCTCTGTTTGCTTCTGATTAACTCTGTTTGCATCTGTCTAACTCTGTTTCAGTCTGTTTGGCATTGTTTGCCTCCGTTTGCCTCTGTTTAAGTCTGTTTAACTCTGTTTAACTCTGTTTGCCTCTGTTTAACTCTGTTTAATTGTGTTTGCCTCTGCTTGCCTCTGTTTAACTCTCTTTAAAATTGCTTGCCTCTGTTTAACTCTGCTAACTCTGTCTGCCTCTGTTTCAATCTGTTTTAATCTGTTTGCCTCTGTTTAACTCCGTTTGCCTCTGCTTAACTCTGCTTGCCACTGTATGCCTCTGTGTCACTCTGTTTAACAAAGTATAACTCTGTTTTACTCTGTCTGGCTCTGTTTGCCTCTGTTTCCTTCTGATTAACTCTGTTTGCCTCTGTCTAACTCTGTTTCAGTCTGTTTGGCATTGTTTGCCTCCGTTTGCCTCTGTTTAATTCTGTTTGCCTCTCTTTGCCTTGGTTTAAATATTTTCAATTCTGATTGCCTCTGTTTAACTCTGTTTGCCTCTGTTTAACTCTGTTTAACTCTGTTCGCTTCTGTTAAACTCTGTTTGCCTCTGTTTGCCTCTGTTAAACTCTGTTTGCCTCTATTTAGCTCTTTTCATTCTGTTTGCCTCTGTTATCACTGTTTGCCTCTATTCAGCTCTGTTTAACTCTGTTTGCCTCTGTTTGCCTCTGTGTAACTCTGTTTAACTCCGTCTGCCACTGTTTAAATCTGATTACATCTGTTTCCTCTGTTTAACGCTGTTTTACTCTGTGTGCATCTCGTTAACTCTATATGCCTCTGTTTGCCTCTGTTTGCCTCTGTTCAACTCTGCCTCTGTTTAATTCTGTTTGCCTCTGTTGAATTCTGTTTTATTCTGTTTGCCTCTGTTTAACTCTGCTTAATTGTGTTTGCCTCTGTTTGCCTCTGTTTAACTCTCTTGACTCTGCTTGCCTCTGTGTAACTCTTTTTAACTCTGTTTGCCACTGTTTAAATCTGATTACATCTGTTTGTCTCTGTTTAACGCTCTTTAACTCTGTGTGCATCTTGTTAACTCTATATGCCTCTGTTTGCCTCTGTTTGCCTCTGTTTAACTCTGTTTAATTGTGTTTGTCTCTGTTTAATTGTGTTTAACTCTCTTTAACTCTGTTTGCCTCTGTTCAATTCTGCCTCTGTTTAATTCTGTTAGCCTCTGTTGAATTCTGTTTTACTCTGTTTGCCTCTGTTTAACTCTGCTTGCCTCTGTATGCCTCTGTGTCACGCTGTTTAACAAGGTGCAACTCTGCTTTACTCTGTCTGGCTCTGGTTGCCTCTGTTTGCTTCTGATTAATTCTGTTTGCCTCTGTCTAACTCTGTTTCAGTCTGTTTGGCATTGTTTACCTCCTTTTGCCTCTGATTAAATCTCTTTAACTCTGTTTGCATCTGTTTGCCTCTGTTCAAATCTATTTAACTCTGTTTGCCTCTGTTTAACTCTATTTAACTCTGTTTGCCCCTGTCTGCCTCCGTCTAACTCTGTTTAACTCTGCTGCCACAGTTTAAATCTGATTACATCTGTTTGCCTATGTTTAAAGCTTTTTAGCTCTGTTTGCATCTTGTTAATTCTATATGACTCTGTTTGCCTCTGTTTACCTCGGTTTGCCTCTGTTTAACTCTGTTTGCCTCTATTTAACTTTGTTTGCCTCTGTTTGCCTCTTTTTAACTCTGTTTAACTCTGTTTGCCTCTGATTAACCCTGTTTACCTCTATTTGCCTCTGTTTAAGTCTGTCTGCCTTTGTTTAACTCTGTTAGCCACTGTTGATCTCTATTTAAATCTGTTTGCCTCTGTGTGCCGCTGTTTAACTCTGTCTAACACTGTTTGCCTCTGTATAACTCTGTTTTACTCTGAAACAAAAACAGAATTACCTGGAAAAACTCAGCAGGTCTGGCAGCATCGGCGGAGAAGAAAAGAGTTGACGTTTCAAGTCCTCATGACCCTTCGACAGTTCTCTCTTTGCCTCTGTTTAACTCTGTTTGCCTCTGTTTAATTCTATTTAACTATGTTTGTCCCTGTCTGCCTCTGTCTAACTCTGTTTAAATTTGTTTGCCACAGTTTAAATCTGATTACATCTGTTTGCCTCTGTTTAAAGCTTTTTAACTCTGTTTGCATCTTGTTAATTCTATATGCCTCTGTTTGCCTCTGTTTACCTCGGTTTGCCTCTGTTTAACTCTGTTTGCCTCTGTTTAACTCTGTTTAGCGCTCTTTGCCTCTGTTTGCCTCTGTTTGCATCTGTCTGCCTCTGTGTATCTCTGTTCAACTCTGATTAACTCTATTTGCCACTGTTTAACTTTGATTAACTCTGTTTGCCTCTGTTTAACTCTGAGTGCCTCTTGTTCCCTCTGGTTAACTCTGTATAACTCTGTTTGCATCTGTTTGCCTCTGTTTGCCTCTGTTTACCTCGGTTTAACTCTGTTTGCCTCTTTTTAATTCTGTTTAATTGTGTTTGCCTCTGTTTAATTGTGTTTAATTCTCTTTAGCTCTGTTTGCCTCTGTTCAAGTCTGTTTGCCTCTGTTTAATTCTGTCAGCCTCTGTTGAACTCTGTTTTACTCTGTTTGCCTCTGTTTAACTCTGCTTAATTGTGTTTGCCTCTGTTTGCCTCTGTTTAACTCTCTTGAACTCTGCTTGCCTCTGTGTAACTCTTTTTAACTCTGTTTGCCACTGTTTAAATCTGATTACATCTGTTTGCCTCTGATTAACGCTCTTTAACTCTGTTTGCACCTCGTTAACTCTATATGCCTCTGTCTCTGCTTACCTCGGTTTGCCTCTTTTTAATTCTGTTTGCCTCTATTTAGCTCTGTTTAACTCTGTTTGCCTCTGTTTCACTCTATTTGCCTCTGTTTAAATCTGTTACCCTCTGTTGATCTCTATTTTACTCTGTTTGCCTCTGTTTAACTCTCTTGAACTCTGCTTGCCTCTGTGTAACTCTTTTTAACTCTGTTTGCCACTGTTTAAATCTGATTACATCTGTTTGCCTCTGATTAACGCTCTTTAACTCTGTTTGCACCTCGTTAACTCTATATGCCTCTGTTTGCCTCTGCTTACCTCGGTTTGCCTCTTTTTAATTCTGTTTGCCTCTATTTAGCTCTGTTTAACTCTGTTTGCCTCTGTTTCACTCTATTTGCCTCTGTTTAAATCTGTTACCCACTGTTGATCTCTATTTTACTCTGTTTGCCTCTGTTTGCATCTGATTAATCCTGTTTAACCCTGTTTGCCTCTGTTTAACTCTGTTTGCCTCTATTTGCCTCTGTTTTACTCTGTTTGCCTCTGTTTAACTCTGTTTGCCTCTGTTGATCTCTGTTTAACTCTGTTTGCCTCTGTGTGCCGCTGTTTAACGCTGTCTAACACTGTTTGCTTCTGTATAACTCCGTTTTACTCTGTTTTCCTCTGTTTAACTCTGTTTAGCGCTCTTTGCCTCTGTTTGCCTCTGTTTGCATCTGTCTGCCTCTGTGTATCTCTGTTCAACTCTGATTAATTCTATTTGCCACTGTTTAACATTGATTAACTCTGTTTGCCTCTGTTTAACTCTGATTGCCTCTTGTTCCCTCTGGTTAACTCTGTATAACTCTGTTTGCATCTGTTTGCCTCTGTTTGCCTCTGTTTACCTCAATTTAACTCTGTTTGCCTCTGTTGAACTCTGTTTAATTGTGTTTGCCTCTGTTTAATTGCGTTTAACTTTCTTTAACACTGTGTGCCTCTGTTCAACTCTGTTTGACTCTGTTTAACTCTGTTAGCCTCTGTTGAGGTCTGTTTAACTCTGTTTGCCTCTGTTAAACTTTGTTAAATTGTGCTTGCCTCTGTTTAACTCTCTTTAACACTGCTTGCCTCTGTTTACCACTGTTTAACTCTCTTTGCCTCTGTTTAACTCTGTTTGCCTCTGGTTAAATCTGTTTGCCTCTGCTTAAATCTGTTTGCCTCTGTTTAACTCTGCTTGCCTCTGTATGCATCTTTGTCACTCTGTTTGCCTCTGTCTAACTCTGCTTTACTCTGTCTGGCTCCGTTTGCCTCTATTTGCTTCTGATTAACTCTGTTTGCATCTGTCTAACTCTGTTTCAGTCTGTTTGGCATTGTTTGCCTCCGTTTGCCCCTGTTTAAGTCTGTTTAACTCTGTTTGCCTCTGTTTAACTCTGTTTGCCTCTGTTTAACTCACTTTAACTCAGTTTGCCCCTGTTTGCCTCTGTGTAAGTCTGTTTAACTCTGTTTAACTCTGTTTGAAACTGTTTGCCTCCACTTGCCTCTGTTTGAATCTGTTTGCATTTGTTTGGCTCTATTTAACTCTGTTTGCCTCTGTTTGACTAAGTTTGCCTCTGTTTAAATCTCATTGCCTCTCTTTGCCTCTGTTTACCTCTGTTTACCTCTGTTTGCCTCTATTTAACTCTCTTTGCCTCTGTTTGCCTCTCTTTAAATGTGTTTGCCTCTCTTTGCCTCTGATTAAATCTGTTTGCCTCTCTTTGACTCTGTTTGACTCTGTTTGGCAATCTTTGCCTCTGATTGCCTCTTTTTTTTACTCTGTTTGCCTCTTTTTGTCTCTGTTTCACTCCGTTTGCCTCTGCTTAGCTCTGTTTGCATCTGTTTGACTGTCTTTGACTCTGTTTAACTCTGCTTGCCTCTGTTTGCCTTTCTTTAAATCTGTTTGTATCTGTTTCCCTCTGTTTAAATCTGTTTTCCTCCGTTTCACTCTATTTGCCTCTTTTTAACTCTGTTTGCCTCAGTTTGCCTCTGCCTGCCTATGTTTGCCTCTGTTTGCCTCTGTTTACATCTGTTTCACTCTATTTGACTCGGTTACAATCTGTTTGCCTCTGTTTGACTCTGTTTCACTCTGCTTGCCTCGCTGTGCCTCTGTTTGCCTCTTGGTAACTCTGTTTACCTGTGTTTGCCTCTGTTTTATTCTGTCTGCATCGGATTGCGTCTGTTTAAGTCTGTTTGCCTCTGTTCAACTCTGTTTCCGTCTGTTTGACTCTGTGCGACTCTGTTTGACTGTCTTTGACTCTATTCAACACTGTTTGCCTCTGTTTAACTGTTTTTGCCTCTATTGAACTCTGTTCACCTCTGTTTGCCTCTCCTTAACTCTGTTTGCCTTTGTTTCACTCCTTTGCCTCTGTTTGACTCTGTGTGACTCTGTTTGACTCTGTTTACCTCCACTTGCCTCTGTTTGACTCTGTTTGCATCTGTTTGCCTCTGTTTTACTCTGTTTGCCTCTGTTTAACTCTGTTTACCTCTGTTTAAATCTCTTTGCTTCTGTTTGCCTCTGTTTAATCCTGTTTGCCTCAATTTGCCGCTATTTAACTCTCTTTGTCACTGTTTAACTCTGTTTACCTCTGTTTGATTGTGTGTTACTGTTTCTGCCGCTGATTGCCTCTGTTTCACTCTGTTTGCCTCTGTTTGTCTCTGTTTCACTCTGTTTGCTTCTGTTTGCCTCTGTTTAACTCTGTTTACCTCTGTTTGCTTCTGTTCGACACTGTTTGCCCCTGTTTGCCCCTGTTTACCTCTGTTTGCCTCTGTTTGCCTCTATTTATATCTGTTTGTCTCTGTTTAATGCTGTTTGCGTCTGTTGCCCCTGTTTAACTCTCTTTGCCTCTGTTTCACTCTGTTTGCCACTGTTTAATGCTGTATGCCTCTGTTCGCATCTGTTTAACTCTCTTTGCCTCTGTTTAACTCTGTTTGCCTCTATTTGACTCAGTTTGACTCTGTTTGCCTCTGTCTGCCTCTGTTTCCCTCTTCTTACCTCTGTTTGCCTCGGTTTAACTCTGTTTGCATCTATTTGCCTCTGTTTAACTCTGTTTGCCTCTGTTTCATCTGCTGCATCTGTTTGCCTCTGTTTAACTCTCTTTGCCTCTGTTTAACTCTGTTTGCCTCCGTTTCATTCTGTTTAACTCTGTTTGCCTCTGTTTGCCTCTGTTTACCACTGTTTGACTCTGTTTGCCTCTGTTACAGTCTGATTTCCTCTGTTTGCCTCTATTTAACTCTCTTTGCCTCTGTTTGCTTCCGTTTAACTCTATCTCCGTTTGGCTCTGTTTACCTCTGTTTAACTCTGTTTGCCCCTGTTTGATTCTCTTTGCCTCTGATTAAATCTGTTTGCCTCTCTTTGACTCTGCTTAGCTCTGTTTGACTCTTTTTGCCTTTCTTTAACTCTGTTTGTATCTGTTTCCCTCTGTTTAAATCTGTTTTCCTCTGTTTCACTCTATTTGCCTCTTTTTAACTCTGTGTGCCTCTGTTTGACTCTGTTTGACTCTCTTTGCCTCTGTTTGCCTCTGTCTGCCTCTGTTTGCCTCTGTTTGCCTCTGTTTACATCTGTTTCCCTCTATTTGCATCGGTTACAATCTGTTTGCCTCTGTTTGACTCTGTTTCACTCTGCTTGCCTCTGCTTCACTCTGTTTGCCTCGCTGTGCCTCTGTTTGCCTCTTGGTAACTCTGTTTACCTCTGTTTGCCTCTGTTTTACTCTGTCTGCATCGGATTGCCTCTGTTTAAGTCTGTTTGCCTCTGTTCAACTCTGTTTCCCTCTGTTTAACTCTGTGTGACTCTGTTTGACTCTCTTTGACTCTATTCAACACTGTTTGCCTCTGTTTAACTGTTTTTGCCTCTATTGAACTCTGTTCACCTCTGTTTGCCTCTCCTTAACTCTGTTTGCATTTGTTTCACTCTGTTTGCCTCTGTTTGACTCTGTGTGACTCTGTTTGACTCTGTTTGCCTCCACTTGCCTCTGTTTGACTCTGTTTGCATCTGTTAGCCCCTGTTTAACTCTGTTTGCCACTGTTTAACTCTGTTTACCTCTGTTTAAATCTCTTTGCTTCTGTTTGCCTCTGTTTAATCCTGTTTGCCTCTGATTGCCTCTGTTTCACTCTCTTTGTCGCTCTTTAACTCTGTTTGATTCTATTTGACTGTTTCTGCCGCTGATTGCCTCTGTTTTACTCTGTTTGCCTCTGTTTGTCTCTGATTAAATCTGTTTGCCTCTGTTTAAATCTGTTTGACTCTGTTTGCCTCTGTTACATTCTGTTTGCCTCAGTTTGCCTCTGTCTGCCTCTGTTTGCCTCTTCTTTCCTCTGTTTGCCTCTGTTAGCTCTGCTGCATCTGTTTAACTCTCTTTGGCTCTGTTTAACTCTGCCTCTGTTTCATTCTGTTTAAATCTGTTTACTGCTGTTTGACTCTGTTTGCCTCTGTTACGGTCTGATCTCCTCTGTTTGCCTCTAGTTAACTCTCTTTGCCTCTGTTTGCTTCTCTTTAACTCTGTTTTCCTCTGTTTGCCTCTGTTTAACTCTGTTTGCCACTGTTTGCCTCTGTTTGCCTCTGGTTAAATCTGTTTGCCTCTCTTTGACTCTGTTTGACTCTGTTTGGCAATGTTTGCCTCTGATTACCTCTTTTTTCACTCTGTTTGCCTCTTTTTGTCTCTGTTTCACTCTGTTTGTCTCTGCTTAGCTCTGTTTGCATCTGTTTGCCTGTCTTTGACTCTGTTTAACTCTGCTTGCCTCTGTTTGCCTTTCTTTAAATCTGTTTGTATCTGTTTCCCTCTGTTTAAATCTGTTTTCCTCCGTTTCAATCTATTTGCCTCTGTTTAACTCTGTTTGCCTCAGTTTGCCTCTGTCTGCCTCTGTTTGCCTCTGTTTGCCTCTGTTTACATCTGTTTCACTCTATTTGACTCGGTTACAATCTGTTTGCCTCTGTTTGACTCTGTTTCACTCTGCTTGCCTCTGCTTCACACTGTTTGCCTCGCTGTGCCTCTGTTTGCCTCTTGGTAAATCTGTTTACCTCTGTTTGCCTCTGTTTCTATTCTGTCAGCATCGGATTGCCTCTGTTTAAGTCTGTTTGCCTCTGTTCAACTCTGTTTCGCTCTGTTTGACTCTGTGTGACTCTGTTTGACTGTCTTTGACTCTATTCAACACTGTTTGCCTCTGTTTAACTCTTTTTGCCTCTATTGAACTCTGTTCACCTCTGTTTGCCTCTCCTTAACTCTGTTTGCCTTTGTTTCACTCTTTTGCCTCTGTTTGACTCTGAGTGACTCTGTTTGACTCTGTTTCCCTCCACTTGCCTCTGTTTGACTCTGTTTGCATCTGTTTGCCTCTGTTTAACTCTGTTTGCCTCTGTTTAACTCTGTTTACCTCAGTTTAAATCTCTTTGCTTCTGTTTGTCTCTGTTTAATCCTGTTTGGCTCTGTTTGCCGCTAATTAACTCTCTTTGTCGCTGTTTAACTCTGTTTGCCTCTGTTTGATTCTGTGTGACTGTTTCTGCCGCTGATTGCATCTGTTTCACTCTGTTTGCCTCTGTTTGTCTCTGTTTCACTCTGTTTGCTTCTGTTTGCCTCTGTTTAACTCTGTTTACCTCTGTTTGCTTCTGTTCGACACTGTTTGCCCTTGTTTGCCTCTGTTTGCCTCTGTTTGCCTCTATTTATATCTGTTTGTCTCTGTTTAACACTGTTTGCATCTGTTGCCCCTGTTTAACTCTCTTTGCCTCTGTTTCACTCTGTTTGCCACTGTTTAATGCTGTATGCCTCTGTTTGCCTCTGTTTAACTCTCTTTGCCTCTGTTTAACTCTGTTTGCCTCTATTTGACTCAGTTTGACTCTGTTTGCCTCTGTCTGCCTCTGTTTCCCTCTTCTTACCTCTGTTTGCCTCGGTTTAATTCTGTTTGCATCTGTTTGCAACTGTTTAACTCTGTTTGCCTCTGTTTCATCTCCTGCATCTGTTTGCCTCTGTTTAACTCTCTTTGCCTCTGTTTAACTGTGTTTGCCTCCGTTTCATTCTGTTTAACTCTGTTTGCCTTTGTTTGCCTCTGTTTACCGCTATTTGAATCTGTTTGCCTCTGTTACAGTCTGATTTCCTCTGTTTGCCTCTATTTAACTCTCTTTGCCTCTGTTTGCTTCCATTTAACTCTGTTTGTCTCCGTTTGGCTCTGTTTGCCTCTGTTTAACTCTGTTTGCCCCTGTTTGATTCTCTTTGCCTCTGATTAAATCTGTTTGCCTCTCTTTGACTCTGCTTAGCTCTGTTTGACTCTGTTTGCCTTTCTTTAACTCTGTTTGTATCTGTTTCCCTCTGTTTAAATCAGTTTTCCTCTGTTTCACTCTATTTGCCTCTTTTTAACTCTGTGTGCCTCTGTTTGTCTGTGTTTGACTCTCTTTGCCTCTGTTTGCCTCTGTCTGCCTCTGTTTGCCTCTGTTTGCCTCTGTTTACATCTGTTTCACTCTATTTGACTCGGTTACAATCTGTTTGCCTCTGTTTGACTCTGTTTCACTCTGCTTGCCTCTGCTTCACTCTGTTTGCCTCGCTGTGCCTCTGTTTGCCTCTTGGTAACTCTGTTTACCTGTGTTTGCCTCTGTTTTACTCTGTCTGCATCGGATTGCCTCTGTTTAAGTCTGTTTGCCTCTGTTCAACTCTGTTTCCCTCTGACTCTGTGTGACTCTGTTTGACTGTCTTTGACTCTATTCAACACTGTTTGCCTCTGTTTAACTGTTTTTGCCTCTATTGAACTCTGTTCACCTCTGTTTGCCTCTCCTTAACTCTGTTTGCATTTGTTTCACTCTGTTTGCCTCTGTTTGACTCTGTGTGACTCTGTTTGATTCTGTTTGCCTCCGCTTGCCTCTGTTTGACTCTGTTTGCATCTGTTTGCCTCTGTTTAACTCTGTTTGCCACTGTTTAACTCTGCTAACATCTGTTTAAATCTCTTTGCTTCTCTTTGCCTCTGTTTAATCCTGTTTGCCTCTGTTTGCCTCTGTTTAACTCTCTTTGTCGCTGTTTAAATCTTGTTGCCTCTGTTTGATTCTATTTGACTGTTTCTGCCGCTGATTGCCTCTGTTTCATTCTGTTTGCCTCTGTTTGTCTCTGTTTCACTCTGTTTGCTTCTGTTTTTTCTGTTTAACTCTATTTACCTCTGTTTGCTTCTGTTCGACACTGTTTGCCCCTGTTTGCCTCTGTTTGCCTCTGTTTGCCTCTATTTATATCTGTTTGCCTCTGTTTAATGGTGTTTGCGTCTGTTGCCCCTGTTTAACTCTCTTTGCCTCTGTTTCACTCTGTTTGCCACTGTTTAACGCTGTATGCCTCTGTTTGCCTCTCTTTAACTCTCTTTGTCGCTGTTTAAATCTGGTTGCCTCTGTTTGATTCTATTTGACTGTTTCTGCCGCTGATTGCCTCTGTTTCACTCTGTTTGCCTCTGTTTGTCTCTGTTTCACTCTGTTTGCTTCTGTTTTTTCTGTTTAACTCTATTTACCTCTGTTTGCTTCTGTTCGACACTGTTTGCCCCTGTTTGCCTCTCTTTGCCTCTGTTTGCCTCTATTTATATCTGTTTGCCTCCGTTTAACGGTGTTTGCGTCTGTTGCCCCTGTTTAACTCTCTTTGCCTCTGTTTCACTCTGTTTGCCACTGTTTAACGCTGTATGTCTCTGTTTGCCTCTGTTTAACTCTCTTTGCCTCTGTTTAACTCTTTTTGCCTCTATTTGACTCGGTTTGACTCTGTTTGCCTCTGTCTGCCTCTGTTTCCCTCTTCTTTCCTCTGTTTGCTTCGGTTTAAATCTGTTTGCATCTGTTTGCCTCTGTTTAACTCTGTTTGCCTCTGTTTAACTCTGTTTGCTTCTGTTTCATTCTGTTTAATTCTGTTTGCCTGTTTGCCTCTGTTTACCTCTGTTTGACTCTGTTTGCCTCTGTTACATTCTGTTTGCCTCTGTTTGCCTCTGTCTGCCTCTGTTTCCCTCTTCTTTCCTCTGTTTGCCTCTGTTAACTCTGCTGCATCTGTTTGCAACTGTTTAACTCTGTTTGCCTCTGTTTCATCTCCTGCATCTGTTTGCCTCTGTTTAACTCTCTTTGCCTCTGTTTAACTGTGTTTGCCTCCGTTTCATTCTGTTTAACTCTGTTTGCCTTTGTTTGCCTCTGTTTACCGCTATTTGAATCTGTTTGCCTCTGTTACAGTCTGATTTCCTCTGTTTGCCTCTATTTAACTCTCTTTGCCTCTGTTTGCTTCCATTTAACTCTGTTTGTCTCCGTTTGGCTCTGTTTGCCTCTGTTTAACTCTGTTTGCCCCTGTTTGATTCTCTTTGCCTCTGATTAAATCTGTTTGCCTCTCTTTGACTCTGCTTAGCTCTGTTTGACTCTGTTTGCCTTTCTTTAACTCTGTTTGTATCTGTTTCCCTCTGTTTAAATCAGTTTTCCTCTGTTTCACTCTATTTGCCTCTTTTTAACTCTGTGTGCCTCTGTTTGTCTGTGTTTGACTCTCTTTGCCTCTGTTTGCCTCTGTCTGCCTCTGTTTGCCTCTGTTTGCCTCTGTTTACATCTGTTTCACTCTATTTGACTCGGTTACAATCTGTTTGCCTCTGTTTGACTCTGTTTCACTCTGCTTGCCTCTGCTTCACTCTGTTTGCCTCGCTGTGCCTCTGTTTGCCTCTTGGTAACTCTGTTTACCTGTGTTTGCCTCTGTTTTACTCTGTCTGCATCGGATTGCCTCTGTTTAAGTCTGTTTGCCTCTGTTCAACTCTGTTTCCCTCTGACTCTGTGTGACTCTGTTTGACTGTCTTTGACTCTATTCAACACTGTTTGCCTCTGTTTAACTGTTTTTGCCTCTATTGAACTCTGTTCACCTCTGTTTGCCTCTCCTTAACTCTGTTTGCATTTGTTTCACTCTGTTTGCCTCTGTTTGACTCTGTGTGACTCTGTTTGATTCTGTTTGCCTCCGCTTGCCTCTGTTTGACTCTGTTTGCATCTGTTTGCCTCTGTTTAACTCTGTTTGCCACTGTTTAACTCTGCTAACATCTGTTTAAATCTCTTTGCTTCTCTTTGCCTCTGTTTAATCCTGTTTGCCTCTGTTTGCCTCTGTTTAACTCTCTTTGTCGCTGTTTAAATCTTGTTGCCTCTGTTTGATTCTATTTGACTGTTTCTGCCGCTGATTGCCTCTGTTTCATTCTGTTTGCCTCTGTTTGTCTCTGTTTCACTCTGTTTGCTTCTGTTTTTTCTGTTTAACTCTATTTACCTCTGTTTGCTTCTGTTCGACACTGTTTGCCCCTGTTTGCCTCTGTTTGCCTCTGTTTGCCTCTATTTATATCTGTTTGCCTCTGTTTAATGGTGTTTGCGTCTGTTGCCCCTGTTTAACTCTCTTTGCCTCTGTTTCACTCTGTTTGCCACTGTTTAACGCTGTATGCCTCTGTTTGCCTCTCTTTAACTCTCTTTGTCGCTGTTTAAATCTGGTTGCCTCTGTTTGATTCTATTTGACTGTTTCTGCCGCTGATTGCCTCTGTTTCACTCTGTTTGCCTCTGTTTGTCTCTGTTTCACTCTGTTTGCTTCTGTTTTTTCTGTTTAACTCTATTTACCTCTGTTTGCTTCTGTTCGACACTGTTTGCCCCTGTTTGCCTCTCTTTGCCTCTGTTTGCCTCTATTTATATCTGTTTGCCTCCGTTTAACGGTGTTTGCGTCTGTTGCCCCTGTTTAACTCTCTTTGCCTCTGTTTCACTCTGTTTGCCACTGTTTAACGCTGTATGTCTCTGTTTGCCTCTGTTTAACTCTCTTTGCCTCTGTTTAACTCTTTTTGCCTCTATTTGACTCGGTTTGACTCTGTTTGCCTCTGTCTGCCTCTGTTTCCCTCTTCTTTCCTCTGTTTGCTTCGGTTTAAATCTGTTTGCATCTGTTTGCCTCTGTTTAACTCTGTTTGCCTCTGTTTAACTCTGTTTGCTTCTGTTTCATTCTGTTTAATTCTGTTTGCCTGTTTGCCTCTGTTTACCTCTGTTTGACTCTGTTTGCCTCTGTTACATTCTGTTTGCCTCTGTTTGCCTCTGTCTGCCTCTGTTTCCCTCTTCTTTCCTCTGTTTGCCTCTGTTAACTCTGCTGCATCTGTTTGCCTTTGTTTAACTCTCTTTGCCTCTGTTTAACTCTGTTTGCCTCTGTTTCATTCTGTTTAACTCTGTTTGCCTCGGTTTACCTCTGTTTACCTCTGTTTGATTTTGTTTGCCTCTGTTACAGTCTGATTTCCTCTGTTTGCCTCTATTTAACTCTCTTTGCCTCTGTTTGCTTCTCTTTAACTCTGTTTGCCTCTGTTTCACTCTGCTTGCCTCTGCTTCACACTGCTTGCCTCGCTGTGCCTCTGTTTGCATCTTGGTAACTCTGTTTACATTGGTTTGCTTCTGTATAACTCTGTCTGCATCGGCTTGCCTCTGTTTAAGTCTGTTTGCCTCTGTTCAACCCTGTTTCCCTCTGTTTGACTCTGTGTGACTCTGTTTGACTCTATTCAACACTGTTTGCCTCTGTTTAACTCTTTTTGCCTCTATTGAACTCTGTTCGCCTCTGTTTGCCTCTCCTTAACTCTGTTTGCCTTTGTTTCACTCTGTTTGACTCTGTTTGACTCTGTGTGACTGTTTGATTCTGTTTGCCTCCACTTGCCTCTGTTTGACTCTGTTTGCATCTGTTTGCCTCTGTTTAACTCTGTTTGCCTCTGTTTAACTCTGTTTACCTCTGTTTAAATCTCTTTGCTTCTGTTTGCCTCTGTTTAATCCTGTTTGCCTCAGTTTGCCTCTGTTTAACTCTCTTTGCCGCTGTTTAACTCTGCCTCTGTTTGATTCTGTTTAACTGTTTCTGCCGCTGATTGTCTCTGTTTCACTCTGTTTGCCTCTGTTTGTCTCTGTTTCACTCTGTTTGCTTCTGTTTGCCTCTGTTTAACTCTGTTTACCTCTGTTTGCTTCTGTTCGACACTGTTTGCCCCTGTTTGCCTCTGTTTACCTCTGTTTGCCTCTGTTTGCCTCTATTTATATCTGTTTGCCTCTGTTTAATGGCGTTTGCATCTGTTGCCCCTGTTTAACTCTCTTTGCCTCTGTTTCACTCTGTTTGCCACTGTTTAACGCTGTATGCCTCTGTTTGCCTCTCTTTAACTCTCTTTGCCTCTGTTTAACTCTGTTTGCCTCTATTTGACTCGGTTTGACTCTGTTTGCTTCTGTCTGCCTCTGTTTCCCTCTTCTTACCTCTGTTTGCCTCGCTTTAAATCTGTTTGCATCTGTTTGCCTCTGTTTAACTCTGTTTGCCTCTGTTTCATTCTGTTTAACTCTGTTTGCCTCTGTTTACCTCTGTTTACCTCTGTTTGATTCTGTTTGCCTCAATTACAGTCTGAATTCCTCTGTTTGCCTCTATTTAACTCTCTTTGCCTCTGTTTGCTTCTCTTTAACTCTGTTTGCCTCTGTTTGCCTCTGTTTGCCCCTGTTTAACACTTTTTGCCTCTGTTTGCCTCTCTTTGACTCTGTTTGACTCTGTTTGGCTCTGTTTGCCTCTGATTGCCTCTTTTTAAATCTGTTTGCCTCTGTTTGTCTCTGTTTCACTCTGTTTGCCTCTATTTGCCTCTGCTTAGCTCTGTTTGCATCTGTTTGTCTGTCTTTGCCTCCGTTTCACTCTGCTTGCCTCTGTTTGCCTTTGTTTAAATCTGTTTGTATCTGTTTCCCTCTGTTTTAATCTGTTTTCCTCCGTTTCACTCTATTTGCCTCTTTTTAACTCTGTGTGCATCTGTTTGATACTGTTTTACTCTCTTTGCCTCAGTTTGCCCCTGTCTAACTCTGTTTGCCTCTGTTTGCCTCTGTTTACATCTGTTTCACTCTATTTGCCTCGGTTACAATCAGTTTGCCTCTGTTTGACTCTGTTTCACTCTGCTTGCCTCTGCTTCACACTGTTTGCCTCGCTGTGCCTCTGTTTGGTTCTTGGTAGCTCTGTTTACCTCTGTTTGCTTCTGTATAACTCTGTCTGCATCGGCTTGCCTCTGTTTAAGTCTGTTTGCCTCTGTTCAACTCTGTTTCCCTCTGTTTGACTCTGTGTGACTCTGTTTGACTCCATTCAACACTGTTTGCCTCTGTTTAACTCTTTTTGCCTCTATTGAACTCTGTTCGCCTCTGTTTGCCTCTCCTTAACTCTGTTTGCCTTTGTTTCACTCTGTTCACCGCTGTTTGACTCTGTGTGACTCTGTTTGACTCTGCCTCCACTTGCCTCTGTTTGATTCTGTTTGCATCTGTTTGCCTCTGTTTAACTCTGTTTGCCTCTGTTTAACTCTGTTTACCTCTGTTTAAATCTCTTTGCTTCTGTTTGCCTCTGTTTAATCCTGTTTGCCTCTGTTTGCCTCTGTTTAACTCTCTTTGCCGTTGTTTAATTCTGCCTCTGTTTGATTCTGTTTAACTGTTTCTGCTGCTGATTGCCTCTGTTTTACTCTGTTTGCCTCTGTTTGTCTCTGTTTCACTCTGTTTGCTTCTGTTTGCCTCTGTTTAACTCTGTTTACCTCTGTTTGCTTCTGTTCGACACTGTTTGCCCCTGTTTGTCTCTGTTTGTCTCTGTTTCACTCTGTTTGCCTCTGTTTGCCTCTGCTTAGCTCTGTTTGAATCTGTCTGTCTGTCTTTCCCTCCGTTTCACTCTGCTTGCCTCTGTTTGCCTTTGTTTAAATCTGTTTGTATCTGTTTCACTCTGTTTTAATCTGTTTTCCTCCGTTTCACTCTATTTGCCTCTTTTTAACTCTGTGTGCATTTGTTTGATACTGTTTTACTCTCTTTGCCTCAGTTTGCCGCTTTCTGCCTCTGTTTGCCTCTGTTTACACCTGTTTCACTCTATTTGCCTCGGTTACAATCTGTTTGCCTCTGTTTGACTCTGTTTCACTCTGCTTGCCTCTGCTTCACACTGTTTGCCTCGCTGTGCCTCTGTTTGCATCTTGGTAACTCTGTTTACCTCTGTTTGCTTCTGTATAACTCTGTCTGCATCGGCCTGCCTCTGTTTAAGTCTGTTTGCCTCTGTTCAACTCTGTTTCCCTCTGTTTGACTCTGTGTGACTCTGTTTGACTCTATTCAACACTGTTTGCCTCTGTTTAACTCTTTTTGCCTCTATTGAACTCTGTTCGCCTCTGTTTGCCTCTGTGTGACTCTGTTTGATTCTGTTTGCCTCCACTTGCCTCTCTTTGCTTCTGTTTGCCTCTGTTTAATGCTGTTTGCCTCTGTTTAACTCTCTTTGCCGTTGTTTAACTCTGCCTCTGTTTGATTCTGTTTAACTGTTTCTGCTGCTGCTTGCCTCTGTTTTACTCTGTTTGCCTCTGTTTGTCTCTGTTTCACTCTGTTTGCTTCTGTTTGCCTCTGTTTAACTCTGTTTACCTCTGTTTGCTTCTGTTCGACACTGTTTGCCCCTGTTTGCCTCTGTTTACCTCTGTTTGCCTCTGTTTGCCTCTATTTATATCTGTTTGCCTCTGTTTAACGGTGTTTGCGTCTGTTTCAATCTGTTTAACTCTGTTTACCGCTGTTTGACTCTGTTTGCCTCTGTTACAGTCTGATCTCCTCTGTTTGCCTCTATTTAACTCTCTTTGCCTCTGTTTGCTTCTTTTTAACTCTGCTGCATCTGTTTGCCTCTGTTTAACTCTCTTTGCCTCTGTTTAACTCTGTTTGCCTCTGTTTCAATCTGTTTAACTCTGTTTACCGCTGTTTGACTCTGTTTGCCTCTGTTACAGTCTGATCTCCTCTGTTTGCCTCTATTTACCTCTCTTTGCCTCTGTTTGCTTCTCTTTAACTCTGTTTTCCTCTGTTTGCCTCTGTTTGCCTCTGTTTAACTCTGTTTGCCACTGTTTGCCTCTGTTTGCCTCTGGTTAAATCTGTTTGTCTCTCTTTGACTCTGTTTGACTCTGTTTGGCAATGTTTGCCTCTGACTGCCTCTTTTTTAACTCTGTTTGTCTCTGTTTGTCTCTGTTTCACTCTGTTTGCCTCTGCTTAGCTCTGTTTGCATCTGTTTGCCTGTCTTTGCCTCCGTTTCACTCTGCTTGCCTCTGTTTGCCTTTGTTTAAATCTGTTTCTATCTGTTTCCCTATGCTTTAATCTGTTTTCCTCCGTTTCACTCTATTTGCCTCTTTTTAACTCTGTGTGCATCTGTTTGCTACTGTTTTACTCTCTTTGCCTTAGTTTGCCCCTGTCTGCATTGGTTTGCCTCTGTTTGCCACTGTTTACATCTGTTTCACTCTATTTGCCTCGGTTACAATCTGTTTGCCTCTTATTGACTCTGTTTCACTCTGCTTGCCTCTGCTTCACTCTGTTTGCCTCGCTGTGCCTCTAATTGCCTCTTGATAACTCTGGTCGACACTGTTTGCCCCTGTTTGCCTCTGTTTACCTCTGTTTGCCTCTGTTTGCCTCTATTTATATCTGTTTGCCTCTGTTTAACGGTGTTTGCGTCTGTTGCCCCTGTTTAACTCTCTTTTCCTCTGTTTCACACTGTTTGCCACTGTTTAACGCTATATGCCTCTGTTTGCCTCTCTTTAACTCTCTTTGCCTCTGTTTAACACTGTTTGCCTCTATTTGACTCGGTTTGACTCTGTTTGCTTCTGTCTGCCTCTGTTTCCCTCTGCTTACCTCTGTTTGCCTCGCTTTAAATCTGTTTGCATCTGTTTGCCTCTGTTTAATTCTGTTTGCCTCTGTTTAACTCTGTTTGCTTCTGTTTCATTCTGTTTAATTCTGTTTGCCTGTTTGCCTCTGTTTACCTCTGTTTGACTCTGTTTGCCTCTGTTACATTCTGTTTGCCTCTGTTTGCCCCTGTCTGCCTCTGTTTCCCTCTTCTTCCCTCTGTTTGCCTCTGTTAACTCTGCTGTGTCTGTTTGCCTCTGTTTAACTCTCTTTGCCTCTGTTTAACTCTGTTTGCCTCTGTTTAACTCTGTTTGCTTCTGTTTCATTCTGTTTAACTCTGTTTGCCTGTTTGCCTCTGTTTACCTCTGTTTGCCTCTGTTAACTCTGCTGCATCTGTTTGCCTCTGTTTAACTCTCTTTGCCTCTGTTTAACTTTGTTTGCCTCTGTTTCATTCTGTTTAACTCTGTTTACCACTGTTTGCCTCTGTTTGCCTCTGTTTAACTCTGTTTGCCACTGTTTGACGCTCTTTGCCTCTGATTAAATCTGTTTGCCTCTCTTTGACTCTGTTTGACTCTGTTTGGCAATCTTTGCCTCTGATTGCCTCTTTTCTAACTCTGTTTGCCTCTGTTTGTCTCTGTTTCACTCTGTTTGCCTCTGCTTAGCTCTGTTTGCATCTGTTTGCCTGTCTTTGACTCTGTTTAACTCTGCTTGCCTCTGTTTGCCTTTCTTTAAATCTGTTTGTATCTGTTTCCCTCTATTTAAATATGTTTTCCTCCATTTCACTCTATTTGCCTCTGTTTAACTCTGTTTGCCTCAGTTTGCCTCTGTCTGCCTCTGTTTGCCTCTGTTTGCCTCTGTTTGCATCTGTTTCACTCTATTTGACTCGGTTACAATCTGTTTGCCTCTGTTTGACTCTGTTTCACTCTGCTTGCCTCTGCTTCACTCTGTTTGCCTCGCTGTGCCTCTAATTGCCTCTTGATAACTCTGTTTGCCTCTGTTTGACTCTGTTAAACTCTGTCTGCATCGGATTGCCTCTGTTTAAGTCTGTTTCCCTCTGTTTGACTCTGTGTGACTCTGTTTGACTCTCTTTGACTCTATTCAACACTGTTTGCCTCTGTTTAACTTTGTTTGCTTCTATTGAACTCTGTTTGTCGCCACTTAAGTCTGTTTGCCTTTGTTTCACGCTGTTTGCCACTGTTTAACACTGTATGCCTCTGTTTGCCTCTCTTTAACTCTCTTTGCCTCTGTTTAACTCTGCCTCTATTTGACTCAGTTTGACTCTGTTTGCTTCTGTCTGCCTCTGTTTCCCTCTTCTTCCCTCTGTTTGCCTCGCTTTAAATCTGTTTGCATCTGTTTGCCTCTGTTTAACTCTGTTTGCCTCTATTTAACTCTGTTTGCTTCTGTTTCATTTTGTTTAATTCTGTTTGCCTGTTTGCCTCTGTTTACCTCTGTTTACCTCTGTTTGTCTCTGTTACATTCTGTTTGCCTCTGTTTGCCTCTGTCTGCCTCTGTCTGCCTCTTCTTTCCTCTGTTTGCCTCTGTTAACTCTGCTGCATCTGTTTGCCTCTGTTTAACTCTCTTTGCCTCTGTTTAACTCTGTTTGCCTCTGTTTAACTCTGTTTGATTCTGTTTCGTTCTGTTTAACTCTGTTTGCCTGTTTGCCTCTGTTTACCTCTGTTTGACTCTGTTTGCCTCTGTTACATTCTGTTTGCCTCTGTTTGCCTCTGTCTGCCTCTGTTTCCCTCTTCTTTCCTCTGTTTGCCTCTGTTAACTCTGCTGCATCTGTTTGCCTCTGTTTAACTCTCTTTGCCTCTGTTTAACTCTGTTTGCCTCTGTTTCATTCTGTTTAACTCTGTTTACCGCTGTTTGACTCTGTTTGCCTCTATTTAACTCTCTTTGCCTCTGTTTGCTTCTCTTTAACTCTGTTTACCACTGTTTGCCTCTGTTTGCCTCTGTTTAACTCTGTTTGCCACTGTTTGACTCTCTTTGCCTCTGATTAAATCTGTTTGCCTCTCTTTGACTCTGTTTGACTCTGTTTGGCAATGTTTGCCTCTGATTGCCTCTTTTTTAACTCTGTTTGCCTCTGTTTGCATCTGTTTCACTCTGTTTGCCTCTGCTTAGCTCTGTTTGCATCTGTTTGCCTGTCTTTGACTGTGTTTAACTCTGCTTGCCTCTGTTTGCTTTTCTTTAGATCTGTTTGTGTCTGTTTCCCTCTGTTTTAATCTGTTTTCCTCCATTTCACTCTATTTGCCTCTGTTTAACTCTGTTTGCCTCAGTTTGCCTCTGTCTGCCTCTGTTTGCCTCTGTTTGCCTCTGTTTACATCTGTTTCACTCTATTTGCATCGGTTACAATCTGTTTGCCTCTGTTTGACTCTGTTTCACTCTGCTTGCCTCTGCTTCACTCTGTTTGCCTCGCTGTGCCTCTGTTTGCCTCTTGGTAACTCTGTTTACCTCTGTTTGCCTCTGTTTTATTCTGTCTGCATCGTTTGCCTCTGTTTAAGTCTGTTTGCCTCTGTTCAACTCTGTTTCCCTCTGTTTGACTCTGTGTGACTCTGTTTGACTCTATTCAACACTGTTTGCCTCTGTTTAACGTTTTTGCCTCTATTAAACTCTGTTCACCTCTGTTTGCCTCTCCTTAACTCTGTTTGCCTTTGTTTCACTCTTTTGCCTCTGTTTGACTCTGTGTGACTCTGTTTGACTCTGTTTCCCTCCACTTGCCTCTGTTTGACTCTGTTTGCATCTGTTTGCCTCTGTTTAACTCTGTTTGCCTCTGTTTAACTCTGTTTACCTCTGTTTAAATCTCTTTGCTTCTGTTTGCCTCTGTTTAATCCTGTTTGGCTCTGTTTGCCGCTATTTAACTCTCTTTGTCGCTGTTTAACTCTGTTTGCCTCTGTTTGATTCTGTGTGACTGTTTCTGCCGCTGATTGCCTCTGTTTACCTCTGGTTGCCTCTGTTTGTCTCTGTTTCACTCTGTTTGCTTCAGTTTGCCTCTGCTTAGCTCTGTTTTCCTCTGTTTGCCTTTCTTTAACTCTGTTTGTATCTGTTTCCCTCTGTTTAAATCTGTTTTCCTCTGTTTCACTCTATTTGCCTCTTTTTAACTCTGTGTGCCTCTGTTTGACTCTGTTTGACTCTCTTTGCCTCTGTTTGCCTCTGTCTGCCTCTGTTTGCCTCTGTTTGCCTCTGTTTACATCTGTTTCCCTCTATTTGCATCGGTTACAATCTGTTTGCCTCTGTTTGACTCTGTTTCACTCTGCTTGCCTCTGCTTCACTCTGTTTGCCTCGCTGTGCCTCTGTTTGCCTCTTGGTAACTCTGTTTACCTCTGTTTGCCTCTGTTTTACTCTGTCTGCATCAGATTGCCTCTGTTTAAATCTGTTTGCCTCTGTTCAACTCTGTTTCCCTCTGTTTAACTCTGTGTGACTCTGTTTGACTGTCTTTGACCTCTATTCAACACTGTTTGCCTCTGTTTAACTGTTTTTGCCTCTATTGAACTCTGTTCACCTCTGTTTGCCTCTCCTTAACTCTGTTTGCATTTGTTTTCACTCTGTTTGCCTCTGTTTGACTCTGTGTGACTCTGTTTAAATCTCTTTGCTTCTGTTTGCCTCTGTTTAATCCTGTTTGCCTCTGTTTGCCTCTGTTTAACTCTCTTTTGTCGCTGTTTAACTCTGTTTGCCTCTGTTCGATTCTATTTGACCTGTTTCTGCCGCTGATTGCCTCTGTTTTACTCTGTTTTGCCTCTGTTTTTTCTCTGTTTCACTCTTTTTGCTTCTGTTTGCTTCTGTTCGACACTGTTTGCCCCTGTTTGCCTCTGTTTGCCTCTGTTTGCCTTTATTTATATCTGTTTGCCTCCGTTTAACGGTGTTTGCGTCTGTTGCCCCTGTTTAACTCTCTTTGCCTCTTTTTCACTCTGTTTGCCACTGTTTAACGCTGTATGCCTCTGTTTGCCTCTCTTTAACTCGCTTTGCCTCTGTTTAACTCTGTTTGCCTCTATTTGACTCGGTTTGTCTCTGTTTGCTTCTGTCTGCCTCTGTTTCCCTCTTCTTACCTCTGTTTGCCTCGCTTTAAATCTGTTTGCATCTGTTTGCCTCTGTTTTAACTCTGCTTCTGTTTCATTCTGTTTAATTCTGTTTGCCTGTTTGCCTCTGTTTACCTCTGTTTGACTCTGTTTCCCTCTATTACATTCTGTTTGCCTCTGTTTGCCTCTGTCTGCCTCTGTTTCCCTCTTCTTTCCTCTGTTTGCCCTCTGTTAACTCTGCTGCATCTGTTTGCCTCTGTTTAACTCTCTTTTGCCTCTGGTTTAACTCTGTTTGCCTCTGTTTCATTCTGTTTAACTCTGTTTGCCTCTGTTTACCTCTGTTTACCTCTGTTTGATTCTGTTTGCCTCAGTTACAGTCTGAATTCCTCTGTTTGCCTCTATTTAACTCTCTTTGCCTCTGCTTGCCTCTTATTAACTCTGTTTGCCTCTGTTTGTCTCTGTTTCACTCTGTTTGCCTCTGCTTAGCTCTGTTTGCCTGTCCTTTGGCCTCTGTTTAACTCTGCTTGCCTCTGTTTTACTTTTTTTTTACTCTGTTTCAATGTTTCCCTCTGTTTAAATCTGTTTTCCTCTGTTTCACTCTATTTGCCTCTGTTTAACTTTGTTTGACTCTCTTTGCCTCAGTTTGCCTCTGTCTGCCTCTCTTTGCCTCTGTTTACATCTGTTTCACTCTATTTGCCTCGGTTACAATCTGTTTGCCTCTGTTTGACTCTGTTTCACTCTGCTTGCCTCTAGTTCACTCTGTTTGCCTCGCTGTGCCTCCGTTTGCCTCTTGATAACTCTCTTTGCCTCTGTTTGACTCTGTTAAACTCTGTCTGTATCGGATTGCCTCTGTTTAAGTCTGTTTTCCCTCTGTTTGACTCTGTGTGACTCTGTTTGACTCTCTTTGACTCTATTCAACACTGTTTGCCTCTGTTTAACTTTGTTTGCCTCTATTGAACTCTGTTGCCGCTCCTTAAGTCTGTTTGCCTTTGTTTCACTCTGTTTGCCTCTGTTTGACTCTGTGTGACTCTGTTTGCCTCTGTTTGCCTTCGCTTGCCTCTGTTTGACTCTGTTTGCCTCTGTTTTAACTCAGTTTGCCTCTGTTTAACTCTGTTTACCTCTGTTTAAATATCTTTGCTTCTGTTTGCCTCTGTTTAATCCTGTTTGCCTCTGTTTGCCTCTGTTTAACTCTCTTTGCCGTTGTTTAACTCTGTTTGCCTCTGTTTGAATCTGTTTGACTGTTTCTGCAGCTGATTGCCTCTGTTTTATTCTGTTTGCTTCTGTCTGTCTCTGTTTCACTCTGTTTGCTTCTGTTTGCCTCTGTTTAACTCTATTTCACTCTGTTTGCCTCTGTTTGACTCTGTGTAACTATGTTTGACTCTGTTTTCCTCCTCTTGCCTCTGTTTGACTCTGTTTGCATCTGTTTGCCTCTGTTTAACTCTGTTAGCCTCTGTTTAACTCTGTTTAACTCTGTTTGCTTCTGTTTGAAACTCTTCGCACCTGTTTCCCTCTGTTTGCCTCTGTTTGAAACTGTTTGCCTCCACTCTCCTCTGTTTGAATCTGTTTGCATCTGTTTGGCTATATTTAACTCTATTTGCCTCTGTTTGCCTCTCTTTAAATGGGTTTGCCTTTGTTTGCCTCTGCTTCACTCTGTTTCGCTCTGTTTGCCTCTGTTTAAATCTGTTTGCCTCTTTTTGACTCTGTTTAAATCTTTTTCAATCTGTTTCCCGCTGTTTGCTTCTGTTTGCGTCTGTTTGCCACTGTTTCACTCTGGCTGCCACTGTTTGACTCTGTTTGCCTCTGTTTAACTGTGTTTGCATCTGTTTCCCCTCTGTTGAACTCTGTCTGCATTGGATTGCCTCTGTTTAACTCTGCATGCCTCTATTTAACTCTGTTTACCTCTGTTTGCATCTGTTTAACTCTGTCTAACTCCGTTTGCCTCTGTTTAACTGTGTTTCCCTCTGTTTAACTCTGTTTAACTCTGTTTGCCTTTGTTTAACACTGTTTAACTCTGTTTGCCGCTGCTTAACTCTGTTTAACTCTGTTTGCCTCTGCTTAAATCTGTTTGCCTCTGTTAGCCTCCTGTTTAACTGTGTTTTTCCTCTGTTTCACTCTATTTGCCTCTGTTTAACTCATTGTAACTCTCTCTGCCTCTGTTTAACTCTGTGTGCATCTGTTTGACTCCCTTTGCCTCTTTTTTCCCTCTGTCTGCCTCTGTTTGCCCTCTGTTTAGCTCTGTTTGCATCTGTTTGGCTGTGTTTGCCTCTGTTTAACTCTGCTTGCCTCTGTTTTCCCTCTGTTTCACTCTGTTTGCCTCTGTTTAACTCTGTTTAAATCTCTCTGCCTCTGTTTAGCTCTGTGTGCCTCTGTTTGACTCTGTTTGACTCTCTTTGCCTCTTTTTCCCTCTGTCTGCCTCTGCTGCCCTCTGTTTGCCTCTGTTTACATCTGTTTCACTTTGTTTGCCTCGGGTACAGTCTGTTTGCCTCTGCTTGCCTCCGTTTCACTCTGTTTGCCTCTGTCTGCCTTTGTTGAAACTCTGTTTGCCTCTGCTTCACTCTGTTAGCCTCTGTGTGCCTCTGTTTGCCTCTGTTTAACTCTGTCTGCATCTGATTGCCTCTGTTTAACTCTGCATGTCTCTGTGTAACTCTGTTTGCCTGTTTGCATCTGTTTAACACTGTTTAACTCTCTTTGCCTCTGTTTAACTCTGTTTGCCCTCTGTTTGCCTCTGTTTAGCTCTCTTTGCCTCTGTTTCACTCTGTTTGCCTCTGTTTAATGCTGTTTGCCTCTGCTTAGC